>PYAF01004752.1:137410-159140 GCA_007407185.1 Glycine tomentella | reverse complement strand
GTTGCAAATAATATTCTTACAAGATATTACAAGCCTCTCTTTATCAACCCTAGATAAAGTTCAGAGATCTAAAACACTATTAGACTCTTAGAGACCAACCCCACTGAGAACACTACTCAGCAACCTCTAGGGAAACCCTATCTCTAGTTATCATGCAAGAAACCCATTTACAATAAGCCAATCTTTACAGAAATTGAATAACTGTGATACAACTGCAAAGTTTAAGGAAAGAAATCACCTGATGATCCAATGAATAATGCACATATGAATGATTAATCAGGTTGTATGTTGAAAACAGATTCAGACCATTACTTCCTTAAAACTTTGTAAAGAACCTTCTTGCTTTTTCTTCAATTTAACAACTCATGAAAGTATTGTGAAAGCAAGAACCTTATGAACCCAAAGAATCACTAAAAAGAGTTTAAAAAGCCTTTGAATGCTCAGTAATACGAATTGGTCAAGTTTTAAAAACAGCTGAGCCAAAGGTCTATTTATAACAAACTTTTATAACCGTTGGTAATCGATTAAATACGCTCCTGTAATCGATTATTTTACTTATATAATCGGTTAAATCAAGCTTGTAATCGATTAAAGTGTTCATAAAAATTCTGGGTATGGTTTTCAATCAAAATAATCGATTATAACGATGAGTAATCGATTACACCAGAAGAATGTTCAATAATAAAAGCACAGTGTAATCGATTACATCCTTTGGTAATCGATTAAACCAGGAAGATATATAAAACGAGTTATACTGTGTAATCGATTACAATCTCTGGTAATCGATTAAGCCAGAAAGCTTCCAAGCTAATGAATGTATTAGGTAATCGATTATGACCTTTGGTAATCGATTATGACATAAAGATGATTCTTTATTTTAGCTGATGTAATCGATTACAGTTTATTGGTAATCGATTACAATGTTCATCAAGGCAGTTCAAAAAGTGAATCAAGTGAAAATAATCGATTAACCCGACATGTAATCGATTACAATGTTCTTGAAAGGTTTTCCAGAAAATACAAAGATCAAAATAATCGATTATTTTATTGAAATAATCGATTATACCAGAAAGAAACTTATTTTTCCAAAACCTTATGATTTGATTTAAAAACTTATGCATTTTTATCAAACCCTTGTGAACTCTTTATCATAACCACATGAATTTAATAAATGATATTAATGCAATGCACTTGGATCACCAGAAATGCTTTCTTCCTTTTACATTCAATCACAAATTAATCTTCAAGGCTTCATGGCATGTTGAAAGTTAAAAACCTTCCTTCTTGAATCAATTTATCCTTTGTGCTTCAAGTGGCTCCCCCTCAATTCAACACGATTGTGTAGTCTAAATATTTTGCATGGGCTGGCTATCGGAAAAACAATTTTCTTACCAGCTGTGAGTTGTGAATTCCATAAGGGGAACCCCAATAGGCGTAACTTGTTTTACGACATCCTTAAGTGTTTGAATGTTGAATCCTGAAGGAATTTCAAACCTTATTGGATTTGTTCCAATGAAGGAATAACCCACAAAACCTCCTTGTCGTGCTATATTTCACTTGCCGTTGTAATATAGCATTGCATCATGTGTAGGGACGATGGTGGATCGAAGTAGGTTGAGTATACCATCGGGTGTTCTGTTGATGGTGCATAATATTTCTATAGGGCCAACACTTGACATTTGGTCATTGCACATTAACATTGTGTAAACATCATCATCATTTGTGAGTTGTAGAGAATGAAAAAAATATTGTTGACCTGCATGTAGGGATGGTTGTCGGTAGTAGATTTCATCAAGAAAATGGTCATTGGTTAGCAGAAGGGTGTCGTGCATCCTAATCTTGAGTGTCTGGAAAGAACACTTATTAGGAACTCGCATTGGTATTGGAGTAAGGCATTGAAAAGAAACACCAGTTTCATTGTGTTTCATTGATCCATTTGGAAAAATGAATACTAATTTGGAGTTATCAATGGTCTGACTGCTTGTTTCTCCAAAGAATGCCATAGTATTCAGATTGAATTTCAATTGTGGAGGTATGTTGTGTAGGAGTGGGATTTTCTGCCTTATATAGGGTTCAATGACGCCCAAATTTAGGCGTGCTCAATCACGCCTTATTTGTTAGGCATGTTCAATCATGCCCTATTTAGGCGTCTTCAATCACGCCCAAATTTAGGCATCTTCAGTCACACCCTATTTGGGCCTCATTGACTCCCCATAAGTGTAAATTAGTCATCAACGTAACGTATGGATTGGTTTCATGAACAATTCTCATCTGTCCCAAAAATAGAAGAAAACGATGTTGTGTTGTGAGGTTATGAATGTGTTGACTATGATCGGATACAACTTTCTACCATTTCAAAATGTTGTGTTATGAGGTTATAATTATTGTGAGGTTGTGAATGGGTCTATACGGAGGATACACACATGTATAGTGATACACACGGAGGTTGTTTCATTTATGGTTTAAGGTTTAGGATAAATCGTCCTTCAGGCTTTTGAATTGTTTGGATTTAGTGTTTATGGTTTAGGGTTTAGGTTTAGGGGAACGGTGTTTGGTTTATGGTTTTCTCCTGAGGGTGTTTGGTTTAGGTTTAGGGGTTACGGTGTTTGTTTTAGTGTTTAGGATGTTCGGTTTAGGGATTATGGTTTAGGATTTAGGGTTTAGGGTGTTTGTTTTAGGGGTTAAGGTTCACGTAATTTCAGGCAAAACGTGATCGTTGTATATGTAACCACATGCAAAACATGTTGAGTAATATCACCTCTCCCAACCAAATACAGGGGTAATCCAACATATTTATAAATGAAATGCATTAACATCACATTAATTAATAAAACATAATTACAAAATCATGAAGTACTACCATGAGTAGGACAATTTCTCTGATTATGTCCAACCTGCTTGCGAATTCCGCATTTGACGCGTCTTTGAATTATTTCGACTTCGTCCATCTCGTTACGTATTCTGGTGGACCTTGGACGTCCCAAGGCACGTAGCATTCCCTATCAGGTATGACAACTGTACCTTCACTCGGTGGAATAGCACGTTCATTACCGATTGGCTGCCATGGCAACGAATAAGCCTGAACCAAGTTGCTTACGAGGAAGACATCATCATCCACAAACTGATAAGTATTTTGGCAAACATGTAAAGCAGCAGCTGTGGTGTGACTACATGGGTATTTAAAGACCTTAAACTTGCCACACTGACAAAAACGCAAGGTTGACTGAATATGACCTATCCCAGCCCTCCTCCACCTCAAATAATGTTTGATCAACATTATATGTGCCTACATGGTGGCCTGTAGCAACGGACTGATTATGACTCATAGCATCAACCACATTTTTACAATGTCGTTGTGAATGCTCAAGCTGTGAAACAGCCGCCTGACCTCTGCATACAAAATAATGAACCAATCAAGAGTACATGTGCTTCACAACAGCAATAATAGGCATGTTCCTTGCTCCTTTGAACATCCTATTCACTGATTCTGAAGTTTGTTGTCATGTGGCCATATCTTCTCCCCTCAACATCATATGCATGTGTCCACTTTTCCTTAGGGATGCCATCAATCCATTCTACAACCTCAGGACTTGTATCACAAAACTATGCAAACGCTCTGTCAAAATCAACTATACTGGGAGTATAATCTGCAGAATAATAATACCATTTACAGATTTGTCTCAGCTTAATATATTCAAAATAGTTATTAACATACCTAAAGTCATGAGGGTCTTCTTCAATCTTGCACTCTTGAACCTTTGATTAAAATTACTGGCAATATAACGAAGGCAAAACACGTGATGCGTAAAAGGTGGTTGCCAACCTGCATGATTCTCCACAGCAGATATTATGCTCAGGTGTCTATATAAAATGAGACATATATTTTGCATTCGGGTAACGTGGAAGCAAATGTTAGCAAGGAAGTATTCCCAGGCTTCCAACGTCTCCCCCTCAACAATGGCAAATGCCAGAGGCAGACACTCATTATTTCCATCCTGACTCGTGGCAATCAACAATTTTCCTTTATACTTGCCATACAAATGAGTCCCATCAATTTGAATGATGGGTTTGTAAAATTTAAAAGACTCGCAACACTGTCTAAAAGTCCAAAACATGCGATGAAACACACGCTTTGCCCGTACCAGTCGATGTGCCACAAAAAAGCATTTGTTTGAATATCAAAAAAAGAACCTAGTAAAAAACGAAGCATGTAGTTGCACCACCTGGGCAAAAATGCATAAGATTCTTCCCAATCCCCATAAATCATTGTCATTGCTTTCTGCTTCGTATACCAGGCTTTTCCATATGAAACTTTAAATCCATAACTATTGGCGATTCTCTCCTGAACCAATGCAATTGACACGGACGATTGCTTCTTAACCAATCCTAACAATGAAATTGTAACATTGACATTAACAATATACCTTAAAAAATATTCTTCATATTGAGCAAATTTAATAGAAACATACCTACTACAAGTGAAGTAATAACATCAACATTAAACTGTTTGTGACCCTATGTAATATGATCATTTAGGCAATTGTGTTTTCCATCCCATCTTGAAACAAGTCACTTTTCACCGTACGTTGGTTTAATTACCCTGACTCTCCAAGCGAAACCATCGTTGTTTCAAACAAACTTCATGCTAAACTTGTTAGACTTGCTCTCAACCACAATTGCTTCTTGATGCTCCTTCATGAGGTTCCGCTTAATTGCAATTTATGCATCCTTTTTGGATGCAAATCCCTGTTTAACAAACAAATCATCCCCTAATTGTCATGGACCTTGCACTAAACCTGAACCCGAACTCGAAGTAGAACCAATAAAAGATTCTTCTTCGCTTGGATGATTCCAATCAATATATGTGTAATGAGGAATTATATCCCAAAAAGGAATGACCTCAGCACCTAAACATATCAGGAAAATAAAATACTATAATATACAACTATACATGTATGACTACATTTTCACTGATTTCAAACATCTAACATACCTTCAACAACTTGTTCTGGTTGAGTAGATCCAACGTTAGCATGATGATGGATTTGAGACCACCCCACATCAGTTTCTTCTTGGAATTCAGTCGCATGTACACCAACATCCTCATCATTATCCGACGCACTAGCATCCTCCTCAAGAAGATGATCTTCCATTGTGATATTTTCATCATCGTCATCCTCTTCATCATCATCCATAACCCAAGTTGGGTCATGTTCAGCTTCCTCAGACACGTTTACACCTGGAGCAACATATGGTGCTGCATTATGTGCAGAATTAAAAGCGACTGACCTTATGGGTAAAACAACATCCTCCACTGCGGTAAAATCCACGTACAATTCTAACAAATCATTCCTTGACTGGTTGAAAAATTGTTCCATTACCATTTCTATGTCTTCATCATCCAGCAGTTGAGTCCCCATGTATTGTTTGTGTTGCCATAATCTTGTCATCACCAAAGTGATACGTTGGTTGTCTTTTAGACCTAATTTTTGGCTTATCATCTCATGCAATTCACTCACTGTTGATTTTCAATTGATACGTGTCGGCCTATTGTTCCCTTCAAAAACAACACCCCGTCGTCCTCTAACTTTCCTTCCATTAAAAAATAACATAACACGAGCACTCTCACTACGTGAACTCATATCTTGCCGTCAACAAAAGAAAAAACTTTAAAGGACGCTTAAATAAAATCAAGACGCTTAAAGGGCACTTAAACAATAACTCATTATCCGAAGAAATGGATTTACAACATAACCTGTGAAGCAATGGATCGGGAGAGGTTGTTTAAATAAAACCAAGGGGGTCAAACATGCCTAAATTAGGCGTGTTTAAACACACCCAACGTATTTAACTGCCCCAGATTTTAATTTTTTTAAAAAATAGCCCCTTTTTTCAAATTATTTATTTAATTTGTATTATTTATTTAAATTTGCTGTTAAAAGTTTAATTTGAAGACCATATAAAATACGATTTGACTTGGGTTGACTCCACTTGACTTTGTTTCTCACCATATGCTACAATAAATATTGCTCAATCTCAGCCATACTTATCACTACAACTTCATTAATTTCAAAATTAAAAACCATCTCCTAATCAATATTCCAATAACCAAAGTTACCTGTTGACCCTCCTCAGCCAAAAAACTCTTGCTTATAGCTTTCACAAGCAAGCTTTAACAACATTGAAGGTTAGAAATAAATTCTCATGGGATGAGACAAATATATATCATTTATTAATTTAACATCCTTCCCTTAATGAATGTTTCTTGTGTTTTCTCAGAGCTTTACACTATTTTTGTTCCACCAGGCCATGTAATTAACTATTATCCCTTTCATGTTTAGAAGTAATTGTTGGATCATAACAGCTCTTTGATTTGTTCCAATTAACAGAAAGTAGTGTTAAAGGTGGACTTACATGGTGATAGAATCAAGCAAAAAGCTATGAAGACAGCATCTGGCCTTTCTGATAAATCAAAATTTTCACCCTATTACATCTTTGATTCTGTTTCAAGAACCAAAATACATATCATGCAGGATCAAGGAATCAATGATTTATTTATTAACAAAATTGTGTTTGTAATTACTTTGCAGGGGTTGAATCAGTTTCTGTTGACATGAAAGATATGAAATTGATCGTGTTGGGGGAGATTGATCCAGTGAGTGCAGTGTCCGAGCTATGAAAGTGTTGTCACACTGAATTAGCTTCAGTTGGACCAGCAAAAAAGAGGATAAGGAGAAAGAAAAGGACGAGCCACCAAAAGTACTTGTTCCTTTCAAGCACTATGAATCCTATCCCCTTTATTATCATATTACACCACAATATACTCAAAGTTACCATGTCACAAGTTATGAAGAGAATCCTAGCGGCTATGTCATATGCTAAATTTGAGAATATAGAAAATATATGATATATAAAAAGACACTCATTTTGTTGCTTTGATTAGTATTTTTCGTGATCTAATAGATACAAGGGAGTAAATATATATGTACTTTATTTTGTGTGTACGATTAGACTTTGTCATTTTGTAAAATGTATTAGAAAAAAATTTAATGGGTTATTCATAAATAATAATAACCAAGATTTGAGTTGAAAATGCTCTCATCCTAATACTTCTTCTATCATTGGTACATTTTATAAATTATTAATTACTATTTATGTATGTCAAATTTAAAATTTACTTCACATCAATACAATTTTATTAGAGAAGACCACTTAGGTTGATATGAATAGTTTTACTCAAAAAAGGTTGATATAAATAGTAATAGGATATTGTCACTTAAATAAGTAGCACTACTAGAAAATAGGGATATAACATCACGTAGTTAACATCAGTTTATATGAAAATCGATGTTAACAAATATGCAGTGATATTTTTGTACTCAACATCGATCTTATGAAAATCAAGTTGAACGTCATAGTCAACATCGATTTTATGAAAAATCCATGTTGAATGTCATGAGTCAACATCGATTTTATGAAAAAATGGTTGAGTATCATGAGTCAACATCGATTTTACGCAAAATTGATGTTGTAGTTGACTTTAAATATCAGACATTTCATTTCGTTATCACATTTTTCCTCTCGCGCTTATTACATTTGAAACAGAACCCAACATCGTCATTGTCGCTATAGCCCTAGCCGCTGTGTTCATTAAAGCCACCATCATCATGGCCAAAGCACTTTGAAGTCATTGCATCTCATCACTACTGCACTCACACTCGTCGCGTCTTGTCTACCTCAGACGACTCTTTCACCTTCTCAGAGCACTCATTGCGCTCAAGCAGCCTTATCATCGTCTTAGGTTTCTCATATTTTCTTTTGTTTCCTTCACTTACGTACAGAGGGTGCAACATAGTATATATTTTGTACAGAGAGAAGCAAAATTGAAGCGTCACAACCTTGCAATATATTGTGTATATATATGGTTCAAATTAGGATTAATAAGTTAATTAAGCACATGCATGCAATTAATAAATCAACACATATGTACCTGAACAAAGCAATCATGAAAATGAAGGTGAATAAAAGACGCAACCATGTGGCGCTCCCCAGATAGTGCACTTAGAATCACAGTTCTTATGGTGCTGAGTCTATTGGGGCATTCATTGTCATAAAACGTAGAAGATAATTCTGCATCACATAATATTGTGCCTAACAACACCAATGAGACAATTTTGCATCAACACATATTGTGCCTAACAACACAAATGAGACAATTTTGCATCACATAATATCTTCCAATCATTCCAAGGTTTAAGCATTTGTTTGCTAATGGAGATGATGCAAAAAGACCTTACATGGAATGCAGGTGGGAATAACTGAGATGGATGCTCCGTCATCCGGCCGATTCCTCCCAGTGGAAGAAGATTACTCAGTTGTATCCGGATTTCAATAAAGATGTAAGAAATCTTAGGCTTGGACTTACCACTGATGGAATGAATCCTTATAATAGTTTAAGCACTAAACACAGTTTGTGGCCTATTTTGCTTATAATTTACAACTTGCCTCCCTTGTTGTGCATGAACCAAAAAAACATGATGTTGTCTATGATGATATCGAGCCTAAGACATCCAGGAAATGACATTGATGTTTATCTCAGTCCCTTGATTGAAGACTTGACAACGTTGTGGGACAAAGGGGTTGTCGTGTTTGATGGGTATCAAAAGGAGACATTCAAGTTGTGTGCAACGCTATTTTATTCCATTAATGACTTTCCAGCATACGAGAATTTGAGTGGATATAGTGTTAAGGGCCATCGTGCATGCCCTATCTGTGAGGAAGACACAATCTATGTACAAATGAAACATGGAAGAAAAATAGTATACATTTACCATCAACATTTTCTGAAATCTTATCACCCTTACCAGTGTTTGAAAAAAGATTTTAATAGAAGTCATGAGCATGAAAATGTGCCGATACCGTTAACTGGTCAGCAGGTGCTTGAGCGGATTGAGAACATCAATATTACATTTGGAAAGACCCAGAAGAAATTGACAAGTAAAACTTGCATATAGAAGAAGAGGTCGATATTGTTTGATCTTCCATACTGGTTTGATCTAGATCTTAGAGATTGTATCGATGTTATGCATGTGGAGAAAAATGTGTGTGATAGTATCATCAACACACTTCTTAACATTCAAGGAAAGACAAATGATGGTTTGAATACTCGTCAAGATCTAGTTAAGATGGGTATACATGACCTGTTACATCTAAGGTCTGATGGTAACAAAATATACTTTCCTTCAGCATGTCACACTTTCTCAAGAAAGGAGGAGACAAGTTTTTCTGTTAGTGTTTGCGCCATGTTAAAGTGTCATAGGGATACTCTTCAAATATTAAGAGTCTTGTGCAGCTAAAAGATCATAAGTTAGTTAGTTTAAAGTCTCATGATTGTCACGTCTTGATGCAACAACTGTTAGCAGTGGCAATTTGAGACATTTTACCTAACAATGTGAGGCATGCCATAACTCGCCTATGTTTTTTCTTCAATACTATTTGTAGCAAAGTCATTGACCCTGTAAAGTTACATGGCTTGGAAGACAAGGATGATATTATCTTGTGTCAGTTGAAGATGTATTTTCCTTATTAATTTTTCGACATCATGGTTAACTTAATTGTTCATCTGGTCAGGAAAATTAAATTGTGTGGTCTAATTTATTTACGGTGGATGTACCCGATTGAGCGATACATGAAGATCTTAAAAGGATATACAAAGAATCTACATCATTATGAAACATCCATTGTTGAAAGGTACATTTAAGAAGAAACTATTGAATTTTGTTTAGAGTACATTGAAAAGACAAAAGTTGTTGGGCTTCCCAAGTCTCGGTATGACGAGAGAGTGGGAGGTAAGGGTACATGAGGGTTATATATTATAATTCCCAGTCTAGAGGAATTGCAACAAGCTCATCTGTATATACTGAATAATAGTAATTGTTGGATATAGGGGGAGTAGCAAGAAGATGAAGCTAAAGAAGAAGCTTGTGTCTTAGAAGAAAGTTTTGAGCTTTTCACATGCCAAGGAATTTGTAATTTGTTCAAGTGTATGAGAGGCTAATCTTATGATCCTTGCATTGCATGAACTTGGTCATTAATTTGCATACATGATTTCATTAAAAGCATTAAAGATATTCATGATTTCAAAAGAAATGAAATTCTCATGGTTAAGTTTTTGGAAAAACAAAATCCTACTGCTTTAATCGATCAGATAACGAATTAATCGATTACAAGGTTCTATTTTGATTCTGGAAAAGCCATGAAGAACAATTTAATCGATTACAGCCTTCTCGTAATCGATTACATAGAACAAAAAGAAAATCATGTCTTCCTGTTTTAATCGATTACCATAATATTGTAATTGATTATTGAAGTTCAATTTTTTATGTGCCTGACAGACTTAATCGATTACCACATTTTGTAATCGATTACATAATTGAAATTCTGTTCATCTGCTTTAATCGATTACCACAAAATGTAATCGATTACCACAAAATGTAATCGATTACATAAGCTTGTTTTACAACTAGACCTGTCTGCTTTAATCGATTACAACTCGGATTAATCGATTACTTTGTTCATTATAAAACCTAGAATAAGCTATGAACATTTTAATCGATTATTTGGCAATTTAATTGATTACATATGTTATTTTAATCTATTACTAGGCACTGTAATTGATTACATTCTGTTATAAAAATTTGTTATAAATAGAGTGAAAGCTTGTCTGAACTTTTAACTTGAATACTTTGAATTCTCTTAGCATATACAAGCCTTCTCAAAGTTAGAAAGTAAGTTTATGAGTTAACAAAGCTCTTGTCCCCGTCTTTGATCTTCATGGTATATTGAAAGATTTCTTGGGCAAGATTTTCAAAGAAGCTTTTGGAGAGAAAGTTCTGAAATTGATTTCTTCATTTCAACTCTGATTGGTAACCCAGATTCATTCATATTCATTGGATCATCAGTTTGTCTCTCTCCATTAATTATTGTTGTAAATTAATTTTTGAATTCTTGGTTGTTTGTAACTTTTGCAAAGGGTTCTCGAAGCTTTTTCTAGAGTAGGTTTCTCTAGAGGGAAAGAGTAGAGAAAGGTTCTCTATGTCTTGATTACTAGGATTCTAATAAGGTTTTAGATTTCTATTCTTTATCTAGGCTTGATAAATGGTGATTGTTGTAAAGCTTGTAAGAACTGAAATTTGATAATAGTGGAATTCTAATCTAGTGTTGATTAGAAGAAACTAGATGTAGCTTCTCTTTAGAAGTAAACCAGTATAAATTCTTGGGTTGGTTTTCTATTCCTTAATCTCTTTTTGTTATCTTGATCATTAGTTCTTGGTGTTATTCTCATTACTCAACAAGTTCTGTTTTAATCAATTGATTTCTTGGGCTGAGTGGTTTGATTGATTTAAAGCATTATTGGTTCAATTGTGATTAAGATCCTTTAACTCTAATTTTACAAATAAATTTTAAAAGACCAAGTTTAAACGAATTCACCCCCCTGTTGGTTATTGTGGGTATTCCTATTGTTTTCAATTGGTATCAAGAGTAGTTTCTTGAGTATTATTCAAGATCACTACCTTTCTTTAAAAAAAATGAATACCACACAAATTACCTTCAAGGAGGGCGCCTCCCTCAATCGTCATTCGATGTTTAGAGAGCACTTCAGTTTTTGGAAAAATAGAATGCAAATCTTCATTCAATCAAATGACCCAGATGCTTGGAATGCAATAGAAAAAGGTCCTTTGATTCCTATTAAAACTGTTGGTAATGATATGATTCTCAAAGAATAGGATGAAATGGCAGAGGTTGAAAAGAGAGTTGTCCAATATGATTTCAAAGTTAAAAACATGATTACTTCTGCACTTTCTTCTGATGAATTCTTTAGAACTATTAGGAGCAAAAGTACAAAGAAGATGTGGGAAATGTTGAAGATAACTCATGAAAGTACAGATGAAGTAAGAAGATCAAGGAAGCATGCCTTGATCCATGAGTATGAAATGTTCAAGATGAACTCTACAGAAAACATATCTCAGCTTCAAACAAGATTCACTCACATAATAAATCATCTTCTTGGTCTTGGAAAGATTTTTGATACTGAAGAGTTGAACATCAAAATCTTAAGGTGTCTCACAAGACCATGGCAACCAAAGGTAATAGCAATCAAAGAATCAAAAGATCTATCCAAAATATCAATGGCTGCACTTTTTGGTAAGCTTCTTGAATATGAACTTGAAATGTCAAAACTAACCAATGCAGAAGATGCAGACAAGAATCATAAAAGCATAGCCTTGAAAGCTGCATCCTCTAAAGTGGAAGATTCAAGTGAAGAAGATGATAATGACAACATGAATATAATTGTCAAAAATTTTAGCAAATTCATGAGAAGAAACAAGAACAGAAAGTTCACAAAGTTCAACAACAACAACAACAACAAAAAGAGTGACAACAACAACAGCACAAACTTCACTTGCTTTGAATGTGGTAATCCTAGCCACATTAAATTTGAATGCTCTATCTTCTTGAAAAAGCAACAAGGTGAAAAGAAGACAAAGAAAGAAGGAAAGCCTAAGAAAGCCTATATAGCAAGGGAAGACAATGAGTCAACAACTTATGAATCATCAAGTGAGAATGAAGAAGCAAATGTTTGTGTCACTTCCATAATAAATGAAGATTAAGAATTCTCAAGTGCTGAAACTAAGGTAAATTCTAAATTTGATCAAGTTGTTAATGCTTTCCATGAAATGCATTAAGAGGCTCAAAAACTTGAAAAATCCAATAATGAGCTAAAAGGAAATCTTAGGTGGCATGTCTCAAAACTTGCTGAAATGCAAATTGAAATTTGTATCTTGAAAAAAGAAAATGAAAAACTTGTTTCAAGCTACAAAATGAAAGGATGTGTATGTGCTTCTTCTTCATCAAACATTGACAGATACAAAGCTTTGCAAGAAGAGTTTAATGAGTTCAAAAAGAGTCAAGGTGAAAAACATATGTTAGTACTTTCTGAAAATAATTACTTGGTTGACCTTTTGAAAAGGCTTTATAAAAAAAATTAGCTGAAATGCTAAGTGTGCAAAAATATGCTAGAGATACTTCTAGTTTGGGTTACAAAATGGATCAAAATCATTTAGAAAAACCATGTTTGTGCCTCCAAAATAGAAATATCAAAAAGTTGTTTCAAAAACAAAGTTTAATCACGTTACTTGTTTTGAAAGATCATCAAGAGTTGTAACTTGTAACTATTGTATGAAGAAAGGTCATACATCTAATAGATGTTATGCTAGGAGATTCTGTGTGTCAAATGGAGAATGCATTTGGGTGTCTAAGAAAAAGAAAATAGCTAACCCCTATGGACCCAACCTCAATTGGGTACGTTCCTTTGTAAATTGATTTGAATTTTCCAGGTGTGTCTAAGAGCAAGATCATCATTATGGTATCTTCACAGTGGATGCTCTAGACACATGACCGATGACATATCAATGCTCACAAATATGACTCTTAAAGATGGAGGATTTGTCACTTATGGAGACAACAACAAAGGAAAGATAGTTGGTGAAGCAAATATAGGAAACAAGACCAAGATCCGAAATGTTCTCTATGTGGAAGGCCTAAAGCACAATCTTCTAATTATAAGTCAACTATGTGACAAAGGATTCAAAGTGTCATTCAATAACAATTGTTGTGTGATATGTGATGGTCAAACCGGTGAGGTGATTCATATAGGTAAAAGAAAATGTAATATCTATTTACTCTCTATAGATCATGCATTCATTCATAATACAAATTACCTAATAAGTAAAGTTGATTAATCTTGGTTATGGCTTAGAAGGGCAAGTCACATTAACATGCATCATATGAACAAGCTTATAAGAAAAGACTTAGTCATTGGCTTACCCAAACTAAAGTTTGAAAAGGACAAATTATGTGATGCTTGTCAAAAGGAGAAACAAACAAAAAATTATTTTCAAAGTAAAAATGTTGTTTCTACTTCAAGACCCCTTGAATTATTTCACATGGATTTGTTTGGTCATTCTAGAACTATGAGTTTAGGAGGTAATTTTTATGGGCTTGTAATTGTTGATGATTACTCTATATTCACATGGACTTTGTTTTTAAGATCCAAGAGTGACGCTTTCAATGCTTTCATAAAATTAGCTAAACTTGCTCAAAATGAAAAGGGAAGCAAAATTATCTCAATAAGAAGTGATCATGGTGGTGAATTCCAAAATGAAAATTTTGAAAAATTCTGTAAAGAAAATGGAATTAACCATAATTTTTCAACTCCAAGAACACCTCAACAAAATGGTGTTGTGGAGAGGAAAAACAGATCTCTTGAAGAAGGAGCTAGAACGCTTCTTAATGAGACGAATTTGCCAAAATATTTTTGGACTGATGCTGTAAGTACAGTATGCTACACTTTGAATAGATTGCTTATAAGGCCTATTTTAAAGAAAACCCCTTATGAGCTATACAAAGGTAGAAAACCCAACATTTCTCACTTGAGAGTTTTTTGCTGCAAGTGTTTTGTATTAAACAATGGGAAAGAATCACTTGAAAAATTTGATGCTAAGGCTGATGAAGCAATTTTCCTTGGATATTCATTACATAGTAAAGCTTATAGAGTATTCAATAAAAGAACAATGTGCATAGAAGAATCTGTATATGTAATTTGTGATGAGTCTAATCCCTCTAAAGAGGAAAAGAAGTGTGAAAATGATGCAGGTCCTTTAGAAGAGTTCATACAACTTAATGGATCAATGGATAAAGAAAAGGAAGAACCAAATGCTGAAATAAAACAATCAACACCAATCCAATAGCCAAAAGATTTGAGAACTACAAGAGATCTCTCCTTTGACAATATAATTGGTGGAGTTACAAATGGAGTATTTACTAGATCTTCATTGAGAAATCTCTGTTGTAATATGACTTTTGTTTCACAAATAGAACCTAAGAGCATTGATCAAGCCTTAATTGATGAACATTGGATGCATGCCATGCATGATGAAGTGAATCAATTTAAGAGAAATGAAGTTTGGGAACTTGTTCCTAGACATTCTTCTCTCAAACCTATTTACACTAAATGAGTTTTTAGAAACAAACTTGATGAGAGTGGTATCACAGTCAAAAACAAAGCTAGATTGGTTGCAAAAGGTTACAACCAAGAGGAAGACATTGACTATAAGGAAACCTATGCTCCCATAGCAAGGTTAGAGGCCATTAGGTTGCTACTTGCATATGCATGTTTGATGGATTTTAAATTGTTTCAAATGAATGTTAAAAGTACTTTCTTAAATGGATATATTGAGGAGGAAATCTATGTTGAACAACCTTCTAATTTTACAGATTTTAAATATCTAAACCATGTCTTTAAACTAAAGAAAACTCTTTATGATTGAAAACAAGCTCCAAGGACTTAGTATGAGAGATTGAGCAAATTTCTGCTTGGTCAATCTTTCACAAGAGGACATGTTGATAAAACCTTGTTCATCAAAAGGCAAAGAAATGATATTTTATTACTTCAAGTATATGTTGATGATATAATTTTTTGTTCAACTAATCAATCCTTGTGCAAAGAATTTTCTATCTCTATGCAGAATGAGTTTGAAATGTCAATGATGGGAGAATTAACATTCTTTCTTGGACTTCAAGTGAAGCAAATGAAGAATGAGACGTTTCTAAATCAAACCAAATATTGCCTTGAAGTGATCAAAAAGTTTGAAATAGAGAAAAGCAAAGATGCTGCAACTCCAATGGCAACATCAACCTATCTTGATAAGATGAAAAAGGGAAGAAGGTTGATGAGCCAAAATTCAGATGAATGATTGGATCCTTATTATATTTGACAGCAAGTAGACCAGATATTATGTTGAGTGTGTGTTTGTGTGTAAGATATCAAGCAAATCCCAAAGAATCACACCTCACTGCAGTCAAAAGAATCATCAAATATCTCAAATCAACACCAAAAGTTGGTCTTTGGTATCCCAAATGTTCATCACTCAACTTAGTTGGATATTTTGATTCTAATTTTGAAGGATGCAAATTGGATAGAAAAAACACTAGTGGAACTTGTCACCTACTAGGCAGTTCACTAATCTCATGACATTGCAAAAAGAAATCTTGTGTTGCTTTATCAACAGTTGAAGCTGAGTACATCTCTGTTGGAAGTTATTGTGCTAAAAGTCTTTGGTTGAAGCAACAATTACAAGATTTTGGTGTATAATTAAAAGAAATACCCTTGCTATGTGACAACACAAGTGCCATCAACATATCCAAGAATCCAATAATGCACTCAAGGACCAAACACATTGAGATAAGACATCATTTCCTTAGAGATCACATACAAAAGGTAACATCAAAATTGATTTCATTGATACACATAATCAATTGGCTGATATATTCACTAAACCTTTGGCTAGAGATAGATTCTATACTCTTAGGAACTTGCTAGGTATCCTTGATGAATCCAATATATTGTAGCTTGCTTGTTATGTGCTTATCTATGTGAAATTGCATCTTACTTGACTAATCATCACATGTGCCTCAAAATTCAAAATTGGCTGCATAATTACTATTCATTCTGTAAAATGCTCTATAATAATCGATTATTTGATGTTTATGCTACATTCAGAGTCATTTTCTATATCATATAATCGATTACTGTCCATCAAAATTGAATCATCAATCTTAATTATCTCTGGAATAATCGATTACTTATCAAAATAATCGATTACTGTTCAAACAAAATTTCTTCTGATTCAAATGTTTCTTGTAATAATCGATTACTGCACAAGATAGTCGATTAGACCATTATAAACTGTCATTGTTAAGAATGAAATAATCGATTACATAAGCTTGTAATCGATTACATATGGTCGTTCTCAAATCTTTGCAGATTTTTTGGAAATCTAAACTGTCATATCTCTAATAAAATTCAAAATTTGAATCTGTCACTGAGTAGTTATGGCCTAGATATGTGAGATAATTGCTCCAACGTTAAAAATTCAAATTTGAACTTAGAATTTTGGTTATAAATTCAACCTTGGTGAAGAATCACTCACACTCATCCAAGTCTTTTGCTTTGTATTTTTTGAAGCTCTTCTCTTCTATTTTCTCTTCTAAACCTGCAGTAAATAGGTTAGATCAATGGTTCTCTAGTGAGTCTAAGAAAATGACCTATTTGCAATTCAATGCCGCAAAACTTGTTATTCCTCCCAAATACCTTGACCTTTATTGGTTTATCAAGGAGGGATTTCAGTTTCCTGCTTTGATAGAGGCTCAAGGGCTGAAAAATTTTGTTGAACTCAAGGGTACTTTTTAGCCTAAGTTGGTGACGATTTTTTTTCACTTGTGCTAAGGCTAGCATGGATGGGATAATTTGTTCCCAAGTGAAAGGTGTTCCCATGGTGATAGATGATGAAGTCTAGGCTAGAAAACATAGAAGCTAGGATTGTTCTTGATAAGTTTGATAAACTCATTTAGGTTACTTGTGTTTTCTTTCTTGTTCTGTTGTTGTTATGCTTTGGTCTCTATTTTTTTATGAAGTTTCTTGATTAATGTACTGCACTCTTTTCCTTTCCATTAATGATATTTCAATTTCTATTTCTCATTGTTTGAGTTGCTACCTTTTGTCTTTGATAAGCCAAATAGGGGGAGAAATAATTGATTAAATTGATTGATAACTAAAGGGGAAGTTGCTCTGTTTTGCGTTGTTTTTGCAAAGAAAATCATTGATGAAATTACTTATGTCAGGGGGAGAAAAAATAAATGAAAGAAAATTATTAATGTTTATGCAAGTATCATTCTTGACACTTGTTCTTGGCAAAGAGGCTGATTTGATTTCAGGTTAACAAGTTAGAGACCCCTATCATTCATCCCTCAAAGCACTTAAAAGCTAAACAAATGTTCAATCAATATTTGGCATGTTCAAAGTCAAAAAGGTGGAGATTGATGGATATAGGGGGAGTAGCAAGAAGATAAAGCTAAAGAAGAAGCTTGTGCCTTAGAAGAAAGTTTTGAGCTTTTCACATGCCAAGGAATTTGTAATTTGTTCAAGTGTATGAGAGGCTAATCTTATGATCCTTGTATTGCATGAACTTGGTCATTAATTTGCATACATGATTTCATTAAAAGCATTAAAGCTATTCATGATTTCTAAATAAATGAAATTCTCATGGTTAAGTTTTTGGAAAAATGAAATCTTACTGCTTTAATCGATTACATAATGGATTAATCGATTACAAGGTTCTATTTTGATTATGGAAAAGCCATGAAGAACAATTTAATCGATTACAACCTTCTCGTAATCGATTACATAGAACAAAAAGAAAATCATGTCTTCCTGTTTTAATCGATTACCATAATATTGTAATCAATTACTGAAGTTCAATTTTTTATGTGCCTGACTGACTTAATCGATTACCACATTTTGTAATCGATTATATAATTGGAATTGTGTTCGTTTGCTTTAATCGATTACCACAAAATGTAATCGATTATATAAGGCTATTTTACTGCTTTAATCGATTACAACTCGGATTAATCGATTACTTTGTTTGTTATAAGACCCAGAATAAGCTATGAACATTTTAATCGATTATTTGGAAATTTAATCGATTATATATGCTATTTTAATCGATTACTAGGCGTTGTAATCGATTACATTCTGTTATAAAAATCTTTTATAAATAGAGTAAAGGCTTGTCTGAACTTTTAACTTGAATACTTCGAATTCTCTGAGCATATACAAGCCTTCTCAAAGTTTGAAAGTAAGTTTATAAGTTAACAAAGCTCTTGTCCCACTCTTTAATCTTCATGACGTATTGAAAGATTTCTTGGGCAAGATTTTCAAAGAAGCTTTTGGAGAAAAAGTTCTGACATTGGTTTCTTCATTTCAACTCTGATTGGTAACTCATATTCATTCATATTCATTGGATCATCAAGTTGTCTCTCTCCATAAATTCTTATTGTAAATTCATTTTTGAATTCTTGGTTGTTTGTAACTTTTGTAAAGGGTTCTTTAGGCTTTTTCTAGAGTAAGTTTCTCTAGAGGGAAAGAGTAGAGAAGGGTTCTCTATGTCTTGATCACTAGGAGTCTAATAGGGTTTTAGATTTCTATTCTTTATCTAGGCTTGATAAAGGTTGATTGTTGTAAAGCTTGTAAGAACTTAAATTTGATAATAGTGGAATTCTAATCTAGTGTTGATTAGAAGAAACTGGATGTAGTTTCTCTTGAAAAGTGAACCAGTATAAATTCTTGTGTTGGTTTTCTATTCTTTAATCTCTTTTTGTTATCTTGATCATTAGTTCTTGGTGTTATTCTCATCACTCAACAAGTTCTGTTTTAAGCAATTGATTTCTTGGGCTGAGTGGTTTGATTGATTTAAAGCATTATTGGTTCAATTGTGATTAAGATCTTTTAACTCTGATTTTACAAATAAATTTTAAAAGACCAAGTTTAAACCAATTCACCCCCCTCTTGATTATTGTGGGTATTTCTATTGTTTTTAGTAATGAAGTTCTGCCATACATAGTTCATCAGGAAGCCTTAGTCAAGGAAAGTAACCAAAAAATGACAAGGAATAGAGTATTGAAAGATCATAACAAGACTTTCCTAAATTGGTTTAAAGATGCAATCTTTGGTGACGATAATGCTTCAAAAACATTAGGAAGTTAGCAAATAGGCCTAAAAGAAATGTTAGAAGTTATCAAGGATACGATATCAACAAGTATTCGTTCTACACCAAATTAAAAGACAACAAGAGTACAACGCAAAACATTGGGGTTAGTGTTGGATATAGGGGGAGCAACAAGAGGATGAAGCTTGTTCCTTAAAGAAAGTTTTGAGTTTTTCACATGTCTTGAAGATTGTAATTTAAATTAAGTGTATGAGAGGCCAATCTTGTGATCCTTGCATTGCATGCACATAATCATTAACATGCTTACATGTTTTCATTAAAGTATCAAAGCTATTCATGTTTTTTAGAAGAAATCAATAAGTAATAGCTAATGTTTTTGGGAAATTGTAATCTTATTGCTTTAATCGATTACACAACAGTTTAATCAATTATTTGCTTTGTTTTAAATCTGGAAAAGCCTTGAAGAATATTTTAATCGATTACATAGTAAAAAACAAAGCATGTCTCACGGCTTTAATCGATTACCACAAATTGTAATCGATTACACAAGCTTGCTTCACAATGAACTTCACTGCTTTAATCGTTACAGCTCAGTTTAATCGATTATTTTGTTCGTTGTAAAACCCAGGATGAAGCTTTGAACACTTTAATCGATTAAGTGACAATTTAATAAATTACATAAGCCATTTTAATCGATTATTTGGTGCGTTATAATCGATTACATTCTATTACAAAAAGTTGTTACAAATAAGATAAAGGCTTGTCTGGTTTAATGACTTGAACACTTCGAATTTTCTGAATATACATAAGCCTTCTCAAAGTTAGAAAGTGATTTTCTGGGTTAACTAAGTTCTTGTCCCACTCTTTAAATCTTCATGGGTATTGAATGATTTCTTGGGCAAGAGTTTTCAAAGAAGTTTTGGAGAGCATGTTCTGAAATCCTTTTCTGCAATTCAACTCTGATTGGTAAACCACATGCATTCATATTCATTAGATCAACAGGTTGTTTCTCTCCATTATCTCTGGTTGTAAATTTGTTTTTGTATTTTTTGTTATTTAGAGCTATTGTAAAGAGTTCTTTAAAGCTTGTGCTAGAGTAGGGTTCTCTAGGGAAGAATAGAGTAGTGTTCTCTGGTTCTTGATTACTAGGAGTCTAATAGGGTTTTAGATTTATATTCTTTATCTAGGGTTGATAAAGAGTGTTTGTGGTAAAGCTTGTGAGAACTGAAATTTATAATAGTGGATCTCTAATCTAGTGTTGATTAGAAGAAACTGGATGTAGCTTCTCTTGAGAAGTGAACCAGTATAAATTCTTGTGTTGATTTTTGTTGCAAAAACGGCAAGTGTACCGCTCGTTTCAAGTAATAAAGTGGGTAAGTAAGTATCGTCTCCACAGGGATTGGTGTGAAATTCACAGTAATTCTGGGTCTTAGCAATTGGAAGTAAAAAGAAAGAATTTGTGAAAGAATTTGGTTGTTGTGTGTTGAATATTGCAAATAAGGACAGAAATTAAAGAAGTAAATTGCAGT
The DNA here is from genome assembly GCA_007407185.1 of Glycine tomentella. Lineage (NCBI taxonomy): Eukaryota > Viridiplantae > Streptophyta > Magnoliopsida > Fabales > Fabaceae > Glycine > Glycine tomentella. The sequence goes on along the minus strand of PYAF01004752.1, from coordinate 137,983 downwards.
AAAAATAGTTGAGTTGTTACCAATGGAATGAATAATTGTGATCAGGCATAATTCCCTTTGATCCCTACCTCTTTCACTTAACTGGTTATCAAGTTTAATTGATTCTAATTACTCAGAGAATAAATCTTTCCTAATTTAGCTAACCCCTAATCCCTTAGTGAATTAACCCTTTAACCTGAATCAAAAACCTAATCCCTTAGTGAATTCTATCAAGTTAATCAATTGAAAGAATTTATTATATAAGTCTGCAGTCACGCATCCCTATCCCTAGGCAATGAACAACTGTTATTCTAATCAAGTCAGAAATTAAAACCCCAACATCCCTATTGCGAATCTTAACTCTCAGCACTTACATAGAATGGCCAATTCCAAATAAGAATAGAACAATAAAGAACATAATAGAATAAAATAATTATAACAATCTCATTCAATACCAGTCAAGTTACAGAGGAGTTCACATCGGTTCTTGGCCTAACCACAATACAAGATTTAGCCTGACATAGGCTTCAAGAACACAAAAGCTGTCATTGAATACATGATTCTGCTGCAATCCTAGCCTTGATTCTTGATTTC
>PYAF01004752.1:89992-137310 GCA_007407185.1 Glycine tomentella | reverse complement strand
TAGTGATTCCCAGGATGTGTAAGTTCCCTTTCTTCAGTCCAGAGGCCTCCTTTTATAATCCCATTGCAAATAGCTTAATTCTGGTAACCAAGACTCTGTTTTTCCTGCAATTTTCGAGCCATATCTTTTAAATCAGGCAACAGGATCTTTACGGCGCTGATAGCGCGAGAATCCGCGCTGATCACACGGCTAACTCGAATGAATAGCTGCTGCTGAACCTTGTGGCGCTAATCGCGCGGGAGTTGGCGCGGATCACACGGAGTCTTCAATTAGATGGCGCTGGTGGTGCGGCAATCCACACTGATAGCGTGGACACTTCGAATTCAAGGACTGCTTTTGGCCTGTGGCGCGGCTCGTGCGAGATCTGGCGTGATCTGCGCGAGGCCTTCAACTTGGTTTTCTCCTTCTTTGGCTTGAAATCTCCTCTTTTTGTCCTGAAATGTAACTTTGGTAATAAAATGAGATCAACTTAAATATAAACAATAATTAAACTAATTCTATTCTATTTTCTAACTATTTAATTAAATTATAACCTAAAACTAAGATGTGTTTGCAACACATCAATCAATTCCCAGATTTGAAAGTTGCTATCCCCAGCAACAGAAAGAACTTCAAGAATAAGCAAGAATTAATGATCAAACCAAACCACAATTTACAGCCCTAGAATCATCATGTTGAGTATGATCAAATTCAACTCAAAGCTTCAATGACACTTTCAATGCTGTCAATTTGTGAGAGTAACTTGATTATTCCTCACATGAATGTGTTTATTCACTCGTGCACTCAAGTGTATCAGGCTGATCAATCTCTCACTCAACATAATCACAGCACTACCATAAGCTTGAAGATATTCTCAACAGATGCAAGCGCAACTTGATCAAAAGGTCTTTTCCGGCTTGTAACTTGGCTGGGCTAAGAGTAGCTAATGTGAGGCTAGATCCAATCCCTAAGTCCAATCTTGTGGTCTTCCATCTTCCTTGTCATCTTTTTCAAAACCTGGTACTTTATTCAACAATTTATTCTAAATGGTAAATAAAAAGAGAACTATTAACTTTCTTTTTGATTTTGGGGGGTTTTTTTTGAACAATAATACAATTAAGCAAGTTACTACAGCTTCTCAGATTTTCAGCTCATAGGCTTATTGTTTCCCAGCTGGACTGTACTTGTTTATACTCTCAGCTTTCATATCAACTGGATTCACTTGTGTTCCTTCATGCCTTGATGGACAATTCCTTGTTTTCCACTGTCATGGACTTATATTATACCTTTTCTAGCCTCACGGAAGTTGGTCAAATGGATATAGCTCTGATTTGGGTAATTTGAAATGAAAGGCTCAAGCTCAAAGGAGGTACAAATGGAAAATAATTGAGGGTGAGTCAATTTGGCCATGGTTTCAGAAAAAGAAATTGCCTTAATCATGTCAAGTCACACCTGCATCCAGAGAAACAATTCAAGTTCTAGAGTACTTATGAAAATGGAGTCTCTCTGAAAGAAAATTTACCACTATTTGGCTCAAACCTCACAGGTGCTAGACTCAAATCACCCTCTGCTGACTTCATTTCAAGCATCATCTCAACTTGCATATCTCATACCAACAATCATAATTCTATTCATGTATCATGCAGTTCATGCTATGTTTCATTTCATCAAGCTTTCATCAGAGAACTCTTATCCATTACTGTGTTCATTCACTTTTATTCTGAAAATTCTGATGTGCTGTTTATTTATTTTTATATTTGAAAAAAAATTTTGTTAGACGTCATTTGTTCCTTGACTGTGATTTGCGAAATAATGCGTATGCGCGTCCATTCCCAGATTAGAAATTGTTGTCCCCAGCAACAACAAATAAGGTCACAGCACTTTGGAAAAATTGTCAGCATTATTTGGAAAATCACAAACAAACGGAAACATTAATCTAAACAGCTTTTATTTGCAAAAATTTGAATCAGAAACTGTACTATATATATATATGCAGAAATATAAATGTGCCGAATGTATGAAATGTCAAACGCATAATCCAAAATAACCAAAAAAACATCAAAATAGAAAAATAAAACAAGTCCTGTTCACTCCTCTCCCTCCCCTCTCTCATCAATAGTTGTAGCCTCATCTGGAATGGGCTCATGTGTAGATGTATCAGGTGCTGCAACATTTGAGGGGCCAGGAGTACTATCCATAACTGGTACTGCTTGTGGTGTGGCTGGAATTTGGTACTCAGAAGGTGAGACTCTGCACTGCCTGCAGAGTGCCTCTAGCATGCGGGTCTGAAGTGTCATCTGTGTACGAACGAACTCCTGGAAAGCCAAGTAACTCGGGGAGTCTACAAAAAGCGGCTCATGTGCAGGAGCTGTGGAAGGAGCTGGTGGTGCTGGTTCTGCTGGTACTGGTTCTGCTGGTTGGTGGTCCTCCTGTGGGGGTGCATCTCGAGGACTGCGAGCTGCAAGTTCCTTTGGATTGAGCTTTGAACTCTGATGATCCGTTCCTCAGCAGCGCTCCTCACAGCGTCTAAATAGGTCTTGTGGTTCATGAAGGACGCTATCGGAACGTCCATGGGCTCGTCATCTAAGACGTCTACACCCGCATGACGACACAGGTGCAGAATCAAAGACGAATGCGCCAGCTAGGACTTGCTGCTGGCATCCTGGATCATATGAAGAATACGGTTAGAAAGGAGGTGAGAAATGTAGAGGTTACCTTCACCTCGGAGGGTGTAAAGCAAGAAGCTCTCTCCACATTCACATCAGTCATATTAGTAGAAGGAATGACTGTGTGGTTAATGAACTGATGCCAGAAAGCTGTATCCCCTACTAAGTCATGCTTCCTCAGCTTCTCTGGAATGTAGTCTAGGCCTGACTTGGGCTTCCATGCTGTGTAGAGCCCTGTAATGGCTTCTCTGATGGTGGTGGCAAGTTGTGGTACCTCATCACGGTACATCTTGGTCAGAGCGTCTGGCTGCATCCTCAAAAATAGGCGGCCAAACTCACACCTGCCAAATGGGTCATATCTGGTGTCAAGAAACCGCTCTATAGCTTTCTCATCAAAAGATATTTAGACTCCCCTGACCCAGCTGATCCTGCTTCGTGCTACTGTGGAAGGGTGGACATTGGCTAGAAACTCTTTAAGAATCGCACTGGAGCTAGGCTCTGGAAAACTGACTAGCCTCTGCCACTGACGTCTGGTGATGACTTCCTGGATGTGTAAGTTCCCTTTCTTCAATCCAGAGGCCTCCTTTTATAATCCCATTGCAGATAGCTTAATTCTGGTAACCAAGACTCTGTTTTTCCTGCAATTTTGAAGCCATATCTTTTAAATCAGGCAACAGGATCTTTACGGCGCTGATAGCGCGAGAATCCGCGCTGATCGTGCGGCTAACTCGAATGAATAGCTGCTGCTGATCGCGCGGGAGTTGGCGCGGATCGTGCGGAGTCTTCGATTAGATGGCGCTGGTGGCGCGGCAATCCACGCTGATAGCATGGACACTTCGAATTCAAGGACTGCTTTTGGCCTGTGGCGCGGCTCGCGCGGGATCTGGCGCGATCCGCGCGAGGCCTTCAACTTGGTTTTCTCCTTCTTTGGCTTGAAATCTCCTCTTTTTGTCCTGAAATGCAACTTTGGTAATAAAATGAGATCAATTTAAATATAAACAATAATTAAGCTAATTCTATTCTATTTTCTAACTATTTAATTAAATTATAACCTAAAACTAGCCTAAAACTAAGATGTGTTTGCAACACGTCAATTTTCTATTCCTTAATCTCTACTAGTTATCATGTTCATTTGTTCTTAGTATTATTATCATTACTCAACAAGTTCTGCATTGAGCAATTAATTTCTTGAGCTGAGTGATTTGATTTATTAGAAGGATTCATGGTTTAAAAGTGATTAAGATCCTTTCACTTTAATTTATAAATAAATTTTAAAAAGCCTAGTTTAAACCAATTCACCCTCCCTCTTGGTTATTGTGGGTATTCCTATTGTTTTCAGTTAGTTTTAGGGCTGAATCCCAACACTTTGTTATTGCATGACCACAATTTTCGTCTGGCAACCATGCCTTACTTTCGAGTCATTGATCAAATCTGGGAGCTTAATTATGTTAAATTCACTATGGGTTTTCAAGTGTAAGTGGGTTGATAGAAATATTGGTGTGCGAACCAATGATTTGAGATTTACTTTGGCAGGTCTTAAGAAGCTAGCTTATGAGAATGAGTCTTTTATCATTGCGGAACAAGCTAAACATGTGTTTTATGTTCAAGATCCTTATGATGAAAGGTGATCAGTGGTTCTTACATGGAAAAACCATCTATCTTAATCTTGAAGATGATGATTCAACCCTAGATACTTGTTTCACTCCTTTCTCGACACAAATGCCTAACATCAACAGAGAAAAAGAAGTTGATCATGTTTATGCAAATCGTAATGATCAAAATGAAGGAGAATTAATTAACATCGTTTAACGTAATGCTTATATATATATATATATATATACTTGTTTTCACATTTACAATTACATAACTTACTATACTTTTTAACAACCACATGACTAAACCATCGAGCTCCTCTCCTGCTCTTGAGTCAGCACCTTCGTCATCTACGTCGAAGAAGACTATAAAAGCAACATGATGCAAATCATTGGCTACCAGAACCATCGGGATAGAGAGACCAATTGTTCATGTGGATCCTACCACTGGGAAAGCTGATGATCCCCACATGAAAAAATTAAGGACGTATTTGGGGATCATTGCTCGGGATAAGGTGGATGTTGCATTTGTTAACTGGAAAGAAGTTCCTGCAACTTAGAACGATTTGATTTGGGAGGACATTCAAGTATTTGAATTAAATGTTGAATTATATTGTAATTGGTTGTACTAAAATTCATAAAATGATGACTATTATTGACTAACTATTGAATGTATTTTTTGTATCGCAGGCTAAATTTGATATCCAGAAGCGGCTGACCAAAGGATGAAGAAGAAAATCCTTAAGACGGTATGAGAGCGATGGAGGCAATTTAAGTCAGATTTGACATCCATATGGACTCTGGCAGAAGACAAGGAGGAGGAGGACGACACCGTTTGTAAGAAGTATGGTATCAGCAAAGAAAAATGTAACCAAGATTGTCATAGTCGTAAAAACCCTTCATGGGAGGTTAGTTGACTTCCATTGTGCAGTTATGGATTATTTTCAAGCGCATTTTGTTGACAAATTACTCATTATAATTGTGATAGCATGTTAGAAAGAAAGCTCAGACAATCCAGAAACTAAACATTACCCCTCATGTGTTGTCTCGTTGGGTTATGATTTACTTGAAGAAAAGTTAATGGAAGAAAAACAAAAAAAAAATTATTAGAGCAAGTAGTCCAATCTGAGAGCACAGAAGCAATCGTTGATCCTCCATCTCCCATTAGACAACACGTGAAGTGGAAGATGACTTACACCAAGAAAATAGGAGACATGACATCAGAGGCGGTACGCGAAATTGCAGATAGGATTGTAAATTATTTATTTATTTAAATGGTCAATTTTTATAATAACAACAATAGTCTGTAAACTCATGCAATATATTATTGATGGCAGGATCCCTTGAAGAGCAGTCAGCACAAGACAACTTTGTCGCCCATGAACGTCATAATTTATTGATTGTTGTCACTTAAAATATGCAAAATCAACATTGGTTTTAGAAAAACCAATATTGTGAGTGGACCACAACATCGATTTTAAGGAAAATCAATGTTGTCAGGTGTATTACAACATCGATTTTTCCTAAAATCAATGTTGATTTTTCATATTTTACATTTCTTTTAGTTTATTTCTTACTATGCAACATTGGATTTTTTTTCTTGAAAACTGATAACGTTGATGGTTTAAATATTGGCTAAAAAATGATGTTAAAATTCCAAAAAAACCGATATTAAAAGCCTATTTTCTAATAGTGTAGTGTGTGTTTGATTTTCACTTAAAAATGTTGTGATGTGCGTTCTAATGCAAATCCATTGAATAAAAGCAAAATAAATGCAAAACATAAGGTTTTAATCTGTTGATAAAATTATTTTTGCCACTTACATAATTTTGTAAGAAATTGTCAATTTTGCAACAAATTCTCAAGCATGCTCATAGTTGGGGACTCTAATCCCGACTCTTGTGGTAGAATATCTAGTTGTGAGTGTGCATCCTAAGGAGAAAGTGGTATTCTCAAATCCTCTTGGATAGGCTTGTGCAAATAGGCATAAATGGGAAGTAGCATGGGCCCTTTAACCAAATAGAGGAACACATAATGGGGAGATGAATTTCCTCTTAAGCGATGCTCTATTTCCTTGAATGATTAGTCTCATGGTTTAAGTTGCGGGGATCGGATATCTTGTTATCAGCAGAAATGAGTTGCCAAAAATATTATTAGAAGTGGATTATATTAATTTGGCTCGAGGAAGAGGATTGTCTAAGACTTAAAAATGTATTTAACAATTTCAAGCACAAGAGTTATAAGATTAGTTTAGTGGTTGAATGGAGAAAGAAGGAGGGAGATGCTCTCAATTTACATCTCTCTTACTAAAAAAACTAACAAATTAATTATCAATATTAAATCATAATTAAATAAATAAATAACACCACGCTCAAGATTAGGCATTTGCTGTATGAATTTTGTAGGAATATTTTTTTTTTATCGGTCATGATACCTTATTAAAAACATATATTTTAACAAAAATATAAAGTTTTATTTTTATTTGATAGTGTAAATTTATAAATATTTAATTATTTTTGTGAACTAGTTGCAAATCATAGAAAAGAGGAGTGATTAGCAAGTTTTATTTTGGAGGCTGGGGTTGCTCCAAGAGTAATAAGGTCAACTAGGTGAGTCTGGAATCTGAATATAGCTATTTCAACAAGGTGAAAAAAAGAGAACGTAAAAAGTTTTAAAAAGGTATTTTTCTAATAAGTAGATAGAAATTACTTTTTAAAATAAGAAAAAAATTATCTTTTTAAACAAAAATAGTTTAAACAATTACACAAAAAAACTTTAAAATTATTTATTTTATTAAAATAAATATTTTTAAAAAATAAATAAGTTTATACAAACTAATATTGTTGTGTCTACACCTAAAGATGGAAAAGAAAAAAAAGTGATTAAAACTTGATTATGATATATAAAGTGACAAAAAAAGTGTTAAATAGAATGTTTGTATTATTTTAACATTTAGTATGTGTATAAAGTAGGTTGGATATGATTAAGAGAGAAGAAAAAAAAAAGATCAAAAGTTTGATCTCTTATACTAATAAATTAACATTTTAACAAAAATTAATATTTACTGATAATAAAAAAAAAAAAGTTTAAACACGATGATTAAAAAAATCTGGTGACTGATGGACGAACGTGTGGTAAGCCATGTTGACGTCACTGTCCCTGTCATAGTAAAACAATTATGACCAAAATTTCCCAACTTCATCGTTATTCATCTTTCGGGCGCATACATGCATGATTAAAAAAGAATAGGAAAAGCCTTCAATGATTACACTCTTTTGTAAAATTTCGTTGATTCGCTTTCTGTGAAGGAACTGTAGGGTAGTTAGAGGATGCAAAATTTAATGATAACACGGTTTCTAAATTCCACCGCGTAAACTTGTGTAACTAAAAGTTTTGAAGACTATATAGTAGTACTTTATGAGTGGACTTGGGTTGACTTGACTCTGACTCGATTCGACTATGTTTCTCACCACATACTACTATAAATATTACTCGATCTCAGCTATACTTGTCATCACAACTTAATTTCCAAAATAAAAGCCATATTGCCTTCCTTTGCAATGGTCATTTGTCACCAAACAATTGTTGCTTAGCTCTCACAAGCAGGCTTTAACAACAATGAAGGTCAGATAATGAAAACCAATCTCTTTTATAATTTCCTCTCCTTCGTCTCCTAATCAGCATTTATGTAATTGATAGTTTAATTTAAATAAAAAATTCATTTTTACTCCAAAATTGAAATTAAAAAAATTAATTTTTTTATTTTTTTTAAATCGAATGAATCGGACCGATCCAATCGAGATCCGATAACTAACTCAACCAAATTTAATCCAATTAATTACATAACTGACTTGATTAGACCATCAAATCTCGATCCGACCGAATCATATTTGATACAATTACACTACATGATCAGTAATTGCTCCGATGAGTAGCAATTGTCCCCACCAAATATATTTTTTTAGTTAATATGACACGTTATTGTCTTTTTTTTGCCAAAAATAATTTAACTGTTCCCTCATAAGATAATTATTTAAAAAAATATATTGTATAAAATTATTTTAAAAAAAAGAGAAGAAATTAGTACTACTAATTTAACCAACAGAAAAAAAAGTGATAGTAATTTGACTCAGAAAAATAAAAAACTTAATTATACACTTTATCTCTTAATTATATTTTAAAGTTTAATTTGATCTTTTAATTATTAAAAGATTTAAGTTGACTGTCCATTGTTAAAAATGCAACAATCATGCTCTCTCCGTTATTTTTGTGACGTTGACAAAGTTGACCCATCTCCCTCTTTCTTTTGTTTCACAGACCCAACCTCCATGAACTCATCCCAAACAAGCACCGCCACCACAAGCTACTGTCCACATCCTCCATTGCACAATGTACACTATCACCCCACCAACCTCCACCATTGTGCACCACCCATAGCTGTGCCACCGACCTCCACCATCACGCATCGTCGCACCACCAATAGCCACCATCGTACATCGTCATGCCACCAACTGTCGTCATCACCTAGATATAACCGTGCAACCAACCTCCACCAAGAACACAGACACTGTCGCAACCTCCACCACAAACCCAACTCTTGATTTTGCTCTATTGAGATTGTCTTTCACGACATTAGTTGAGTTTTTGTAGATTGTTTAATTTCGAACAAAACTCATCCCAAAATAATGTTTTATGTTTAAAAACTTGAAAGAATATGCAAAAAAATAAATATTGATTCTAGGGTGATCTTTGTGCCTGTTAGCTAATGCAAACATAGAAGTTTTTTCCATCGGTATTTATAGTAACCGATTTTAAAAAATAACGTTTTTTGTAAGCAAGCGATTTAAAATTACATATTTTAGTCATTCAATTATTTCATTTTAAATAATTGAGGAAATAAATTAAACTTTTTAATAATTGAATGGTCAAATTGAACCTTAAAATATAATTAAGAACCAATTGTATAATTAAACCAAAAATAAATTATTACTAATTTTATCTACTTTAAATTCTTAATTTTAAGCGTTCGTAATTTCTTTAGAAGTGTATAATATTTTTCTCTTCAAAAATATTATAGGTTTTTTTTTCCGCTAAAAAATTTGAATCCGTCATTGGTGGTAAGCCATGTTCACGTCATTCTCACAGTAAAACAATCACCAAAATTTTCCAACTTCATCGTTATTTACTTTTTTTTTTTTTATCTTTCCGGGATGTAATTAATAACCACGAAGCAAGATGTACTGTTGTACTATCATTTTCCCTACAGCCTTCAATGATTGCACTTTTTTATAAAATTGCGTTGATTCACTTTCTGTGAAGGATGCAAAGTTTAATGATGACACGGTTTCCAAATTCTACCGCGTAAATTGTGTAAACAAACAAATTGAACTAATAAAATTTTGAAGAGCATATAGTACTTTATGGAGACAGCAGCCAAAATGTAACACTTTTTTAAAAAAATTCTCAGAATGTCACGTATTCAAAAGAATTTATCAAAATGTCACGCTACCTATTTTGCTGGCCACATCAGCAAAGTCCATGGGCTGACGTGGTGTCAGATGACATAATTCGCTACACAGTGTAACTAACTAGGTACGACACGTGGCATGACGTGACAGACTTTCAAAATTTTGTATAAACTTCGAACAGTCATAACTTTTGACTGAAACGTCCGATTGAGGCGTATAATATATCAAAACGATCATAATTGAGAGAAGAATACCTACCTATAGGGAATTTGATCAAAAAAATTTCCAAAAAAAGTATCTAAGTGCTTCAAAATTAGGATTTAAGATTCAATTATCCAAAGAATTCATTTTTATCTATTTTTTTAATTATTTAATTAGTTAATTTAATATTATTTTTTATTTTTTCAATTAGTTCTCTCAATTATGATCATTTTGATATATTATGCGCCTCAATCGGATGTTCCAGTCAAAAGTTATGGCCGTTCGAAGTTTATACTCAATTTTGAATGTCTGCCACGTCATGCCACGTGTCGCCACGTGTCGTACCTAGTTAGCTACACTGTGTAATGAACTATGTCATCTGACGCCACGTCAGCCTGTGGACTTCGCTGATGTGGCTAGCGAAATAGGTAGCGTGGCATTTTGACAAATTTTTTTGGATGCGTGACATTCTGAGAATTTTTTTTAAAAAAGTGTGGCATTTTGGCCACAGTCTCATACTTTATGCATGGGTGGACTTGGGTTGACTTGACTTGACTGGACTTTGTCTCACACCACATGAATATTGCTCAATCTCAGCTATACTCTCATCACAATTTCATTTCCAAAATAAAAGTCATAGTTACCTCTTCGCCTTCCTTTGTAATTGTCATTAGTCACCAAACAATTGTTGCTTAGCTCTCACAAGGAAGCTTTAACAACAATGAAGGTCAGAACTAGATGCAACCTATTAATTTCTTTATAATTTCCTCTCCTTCATCAATATCCGCTAATTAATCAATGTTTCTAATTGATAGTTTAATTTCCTCAGAGCTTTACACTATTTTGTTTCCACTAGAAGTAATTAATTGTGGGGGTCTTAATTACCTCGTGTTTTAGATGTACAAGTAATTAACTGTGGGATCTTAACAGCTCTTTCATTTGTTGTGTAACAGAAAATAGTGTTAAAGTTGGACTTACATGGTGATAGAATCAAGCAAAAAGCTATGAAGACAGCATCTGGTCTTTCAGGTGAACCAAAATTTTCACCCTGTTACATCTTTGTTTTTGTTTCAAGTAAAATACATATATCATGCAGCATCAAGGAATCAATGGTTTTTAATAACAAAATTGTGTATGTAATTACGTTGCAGGGGTTGAATCAGTTTCTGTTGACATGAAAGACATGAAAATGATCGTGTTGGGGGATATTGATCCAGTGAGTGCAGTGTCCAAGCTACGAAAGTGTTGTAACACTGAATTAGTTTCAGTTGGACCAGCAGAAGAGAATAAGAAGGAGAATGTGGAGCCAGCAAAAGTACCTGTTCCTCTAAAGCTCCATGAAGCCTATCCCCTTTATTATCAGATGACACCACAGTATAGTCAAAGTTACTATGTCTCAAGTTACGAAGAGAATCCTAGTGGCTGTGTCATCTTCTAAATTTCAGAATATTAGAAAGTTTGATTAAATGGCAAAGTAGTCATTTTTTGTTGCTTTTATTTGTATTTTGCATGATCTAGTAGATTGAAGATTATGGTGTGTCCAAGGGAGTAAATAAGCTGTACATAATGGGTGTATGACAAGACTTTGTCATTTTGTAAAATGTCAACAAAAATTTGATCCGTTAGTCATCAGCATTACTACCAAGATTTTGAGTGGAAAATGTTTTCTTCTTAATACTTCTTTTTCTATCATAGTGGGATTTTAAAATCACCTCTAATTTATCAAGTTATTACTATTTATATTTTTTTTTTTATTTTGAAAAGCCGGAAAATTTGGATTAAAAGAAACAGACTTGGTTACACCACAAGCTTGTGGTCATCCAAACCTGAAAGCCACAGTACAAAAAGTGACAAAAACCATAAATTAAATAAGCATTACAAAGCAATTACTATCCCATCTCCCAAAAGAACATATTGTTTCCTAGCCACCCACAACATGCCAAAGACCTCCAATATAATAATTTCTGTCCTCCCAATATACTGATAATAAACCTCATCTGCATATGTAATATGCGCATATGCCACCTGCATCAATGTATAATTTTCAGCTCCAACCAAAACAATTTGTTGCATCAAAGCACTTCCAACATCAAATCTTATTCCTCTTCAATAACTTGCCTAGAAACAATACGATCATGATTCTGTCTCCTCAGTGCTATCAGATTGCACCAAATCTGCATAATACCATTTCACCCATTCTTGTATCGTCCCACAACAATATATCAAAAGGAGTACTAACAACCCACTCTTTCATACACACTCTTTACACACTCTTTCAGTCTCTCATATTGATTAAAATATATTGAAAATTATAAAATTAAGAAAGATATTAATTAAATAAGATGTAAGACTAACTGAATTTTGTAATTTTCAAAACAAATTAACCAATAAAAAAGAGTGTATTAACAAAAATATGTTAGAAATATGAAATTAGTATTTTTCATATAACGATCCATGTTATCATCATCACTCTGCGCTAGTACACTCCAAATCAGAAATCTCAAAATATATCTCCTCCACAGCACAACACAAAACAATGAACACATGTACCCTCAAAGAATAATTCTCCATGCATAGTAAAATCTTGATATAATTATTTCATTTTTTCTCCCAAACAGGCTGCTGGATTCAGCAACCACTCTGTCACTTTAATTTTTTTCTTACCTCTTATCCACTTCTTCGCATACACCAGCATCCCTCCAAAATCTCTTCAATTTGAACCTCTGTGTGATTAAAGATCATTTTGTTCATGCATAACCATATAGCTCGAATCACATCAAACCATACAGCTTGCCAACAATCTCCATCTATGCCTTCGCAAAATTTAAGTCCCATGAACTGCTGTAATTGAGTGTTATTTTATTACACAGCACTGAATTCACTCCCAGACAACAAAAACATAGAATCCTAGACTTGAGAAAACCTCACACATTCATAAAATAAAGAGTAGATTATACTTGTATCTCGTGTTTTTTCCAAATTGTACTTGATACTCTTCCTTTTTTGCACCCTACAAAAAATTTCTCAATTGTTTAACTCACATTATATTTAGACCCCCCTCCCTCCTAAAAATTACTGATTAATAATTTAACAGAAAGTAGGCACATGTTGGTCACATGACTTTTAATGAAAATTTATGTTTAAAATACCTTCGCCTTCTTCCTCAAAATCACATCTTGGGTTTTACAAATCCTCATTTCTTCAACAATCTCTCTTCACTTACCACCACCACCTTCTTCTTCTCCTCCTCCCTCTCCCACGACAATTTTGTCATATTTCAATTTACGTTAGTTAACGACGTTAACATAATGAGATAAAAATAATGAATAAAAAGGGATATCAGATGTAATTTAAAAAAAATACACGAAATACAAATGTAATGTACTCTAAAATAAATGATCAAGAGTTTCAATATATTTCCCAAAACCAACTCAGAAACATTCCTCTATGGAAAAAAAACACTCCTATGTTCCCACATCCATTTCTCCTCCTTATTACCAGAAAAATGTTCTCGTTCCACCCACTTGTCATAGTAATTGGAAAAACAATTTCCCATTGAAAAACCCCTATTCTCCATCCCCACTTCCATCATCATTCCTTAACCTCCCAACACCCAAGATCACCAATATAAGTCCCCTTATTTTCAGCTATACTATACTGATATGCGTCTAGCATATAATGTTTTTCAAGCTAAAAGAAGCAAGAATCGATCATAATTGACCTCATTTGTAGATGTTTTGATTGATTTATCCCAATTCACATTATATCTCATTTTGTGCAATTTTATAGCAAGAAATCCAAGAGAAGAAGAAGTGAAGAAAGTAAAGATCAAGAAGCCAAGCTTCTCTGGAGTCTCACGCGAGTAATGCGAGATCTCACACCAGTCGCGCCAGAGAGTTAAAATAGGTCAATTTCCTCTGGAGTTTCACGTGATTAGCATGAGAAGTGGCGTCATTCGCGCCAGAAACCTGAATTGCAGAAATTTCTTAATCATCCCACGCGATCAACGCCAGATACGCGTGAGTAGCGCCAGCGATACAGATTTTCAGGCTTTTATTTCGTATTGCACAACACTGGAGATATGCTGGGATATTTTCTACCCTAAGTATAAATAGAGACGTGAAAAGCTTATAAAGGGGTTCCACAACAGTCAACACTGAAAAATAACATCAGAAAAGCAGAGAAGGCAGCTTTGGGGATTGATTGAAGCTAGGTCAAGAAGATTGAATCAAGATTGAAGGGGTTTATACTTCTTCTTCTTTTCCTTTGAGATTCTTAGTCTAGGTATATTTTGTTCATGTGATTAAGGTCAGACATGAATATGTCTGGTTAAGTCTCTTCATTGTAGTTAAGGCCACAACTTAATGTGAACTCCTTTGATATTGGATTGAATTCTATGATTCTTTTATGCTTAATTATTTTGTTTCACCTTGTGTTGTATGAATTATATATCTTTATTGAAATTGATCACTTTGATAAAGTTGAGAGATAGGGTCCACAATATGAATATTGGGGCTTTGATTTCTGACAAAGGTGGAAGAACAATTGATACATTACCTAGGGATATGGATGTATAATTGCAGATGAATTGATGTGTCTCACTTAATGCTTGATCGAAGAGGAATCACTAAGGAATTAGGATTTTTACTTGGGTTAAAGGGTTAAAGTTACTAAGGAATTAGTCTTTAACTAGTATTCATTTAAAGAGGCATTATCTGAATAATGAGTATAATTGAAGGTAGTAATCAATCTAATTAGATAAGGTGGGATCAAAATGGTGTGTGTGTCTTGACTACAATTCTTTCTCATAATTTCCCAAAATCCAAATATTGTTGTTTTTGAATTCTCATTAACTCTTAGTTCTTATTTTTTAATTTTCATCATGTCAAGATATTAAAACTCAATCTTATCAATGTTTCTTCATCCAATTTAAAGATAATAATTGTGATAAATTTGGTGCCTCAATCCTCGTGGATATAATACTCTCCTTATCATTTTATTACTTGGAAAGAACGATACACTTGCCAAATTCGCAACAAGTTTTTGGCGCCGTTGTCGGGGATTGAAAACGCTAATTTTATAGTAACTCTTTATCTTTGAAATTGGATCTGTTATTATTACTAATCTGCTCTTTTGAGTTGGATGCGAGGTATAATTAATCCTATAACTCTGCAGTACGATCCTGAGATAGAAAAGACTGCCAAGAGAAACAGGAAGCTAGGAAAACAAAGGAAGGAAGCAGAAACATCTAGTTCACAACCAGAAATAGAACTAGAGATGGCTGAAAGAAACAACAACCAGCCACGACCAGAGGATGAATTGATGGAAGATATCCTTGCTCCACTTTACACCAGACCAAACCCTTGCATTGTCAGACCACAAATTCAAGCCAACAACTTTGACATTCATCCGTCATTAATCGCTTTGGTGGAGCGATTCTAGTTTGGTGGAGAAGATGATGAAGATCCACATGATTTCGTGGACAGATTTTTGAGGATCTGTGACACCATCAGACATCAAGGAGTGACAGATGATGCGATTAGACTGTGATTATTTCCTTTTGCAGTTAAAGGAAAAGCTCTCAGATGGTTAGATAGACAAACTTCTAATAGCATCACTACTTGGGAAGAATTGGCTGCTAAATTCTTTGCTCAGTATTTCTCTATGGAAAAATATAACAAGTTGGTGAATGAGATCACTAATTTCACTCAACATGGAAGAGAAGCACTGTGTGCAGCCTAGAACAGATTCCAAGAATTGATTCGAAGGTGTCCTCAATATGACATGCCAGTTGGGAAGAAGGTACGCATTTTTTTCAATGGAATGACACCTGAATCAAGGCTAATTATTAATGTTGCGGCTGTAGGTTCGATCCAATCGAAGATGGCAACTCAAACTTATGAGTTGATTGATTCGTTAGCCACGAATGAAAATGAAAGCATTGCAACTCAGTCTAAACGAGAGGTTATTCAGCTAGGAAGCAGTGACGCCATGCTAGCTGAGCAAAAACTCTTGTCACAACAGTTAGCCAGGCTCAAATTAAGGCACACTCAGTTACCGCTGAGTACTGCCAAGGAGACCATGAATCCAATGAATGTCCTACATTGATTGGAGCTGATCCAGTTCAAGTTAATGGTGTTTGGTATGATCAAAGACCCCAATATAATTTTCAGAGAAATCAGAATAATGCTCCGGGGAACAATTATCAAAGGAGGATTCAAGGAGGAGGTTTAGATTATAAGTCTAATAATTATCTACAACCTCCACCTATTCCACCTAAGGAAGCACCCGAATTGGAGAAAGCCATGTTGCAATTATCAAAGACCACTAATGAGCACATTCAAGCTACAAATGCATTCATCAATGAGACTCATCACAAGAATCAAGATGCTTCCATTCGGAATCTGGAAAATCAAATTGGTCAGTTGTCAAAACAGCTTGCTGAAAGTCCTCAAGGGCAGTTTCCTAGTGCCACTATAGTGAATCCAAGGGAGCATGTTAAAGCAATCAGTACAGGGAGTGGTAATGTGATCACACCTCAAGAGAAGCCTAAAGAAGTGCAGAAAAAGGCTGAAGAGAAAACCACTACAACTGTTGAGCAAGAAGAAGTAGTGGAACTGCCTCCAAGCAAGGAAGAAAAGAAGGAGCAACCTGCTGCAGCTCCTAGGATGGTAATGGATTTCTCTCGCTTTGAGAAACCACCTTATCCAATGAATCTCAAGCAACAGGCTCAAAAGAAACAAATATGCCAAGTTTTTAGATATGTTTAAAAAGTTGCAGATTAATATTCCTTTTGTTAAAGCTTTAGCTAACATGCCTAATTATGTTAAGTTTATGAAAGATTTGTTGTCTAGAAAGCATAAGTTGTAGGAATGTGAGACAATTGTACTTACTGAAGAGTGCAGTGCCATAATCCAAAAGAAGTTTCCCCTAAAGCTTTGAGATCTAGGGAGTTTCAACATTCCAATTGCAATAGGTAACATCAATGTCGGAAGGGCATTGTGTGATCTTGGAGCAAGCATCAATCTAATGCCTTTATCAGTATGCAAATCTCTGGGAATTTCTGAATTAAAGCCTACTATGGTATCTCTTCAACTTGTTGATCGATCATTAAGGAAGCCTAGTAGAGTCATTGAAGACATTCTTGTTAAGGTTGATAGGTTTATCTTCCCTGCTGATTTTATAGTCTTGGATATAGAGGAGAGTGAAATACCCCTTCTCTTGGGTAGGCCATTTTTGGCTACGGCCCGAAGTATAATTGATGTAGAGCAAGGAAAGTTAGAGCTTAGAATGTATGATGAGTCAATAACTTTTCATGTTTTCAATGTTATGAAAAACCCAGTTGATAAGAATCATTGTTTCAGAATTGATGTATTGGACACAATAGTGCATACAGAGAAATCCATTGAACAAGAACTTGCAGAGGAGATGGAAGCCTGAGACAAAGATACTTCACCGAAAGAGCTTGAGGTAGTGATGAAGGTGTTGGAAAAGAAAGAGACTGATATAGCAATTGGAGCACCAAAAATAGAGCTAAAAGAACTACATGAAACTCTAAAGTATGTGTTCTTGGAGGAAGAAGAGACATATCATGTCATCATCAACAAAGGGTTATCTACGACTGAAGAAGAAAAATTGCTGAAAGTGCTCAGGGAGCACAAGACTGCCATTGGGTAGGCTATTTCTGATTTGAACGGTATCAATCCTTCTTTCTGCACTCACAAAATATTGATGGAAAATGATATAAAGCCAGTGAGGCAACCTCAAAGAAGACTCAACCCAACCATGAAAGAGGTAGTAAGAAAAGAAGTCGTGAAATTGTTAGATGCAAGAATGATTTATCCAATTTCAGACATTGCATGGGTGAGTCCAGTTCAGACCGTTCCCAAGAAAGGTGGGATGATTGTGGTTCAGAATGATAATAATGAATTAACTCCCACTAGAACTATCACTGGGTGGAGGATGTGTGTGGATTACAGAAGACTCAATGATGCCACAAGAAAAGATCATTTCCCACTTCTGTTCATGGATCAAATGCTAGAGAGTTTAGTTGGCCATGCGTACTATTGCTTCTTGGATGGATACTCTGGTTACAATCAGATTCCAGTAGCTCCAGAAGACCAAGAGAAAATAGCCTTCACATGTCTATTTGGAGTGTTCGCTTACAGAAGAATGTCATTTGGCATATGCAATGCGCCTGCAATATTTCAAAGGTGTATGCTTTCTATCTTCTCTGATATGGTAGAAAAAGGGTTAGAGGTATTTATGGATGACTTTTCTGTTTTTGGTTCTTGGTTTGATGCATGTTTAGTTAATTTAGCTAAGGTATTGAAACGATGCCAAGAAACAAATTTAGTTTTAAATTGGGAAAAGTGTCACTTCATGGTTCGTGATGGGATTGTTTTAAGCCATAAAATCTCTGAAAAAGGAATAGAAGTTGATAGGGCCAAATTATTGCTAATTGAAAAACTTCCACCTCCTATTAACGTTAATGATGTGTGAAGTTTCTTAGGTCATGCAGATTTTTACAGGAGGTTCATCAAGGACTTCTCAAAAATTGCAAAGCCTCTCAGTCACCTACTAGAAAAGGAAGCTAAATTCTGTTTTAATGAAGCTTGCCTTAATGCATTTAATGTGTTGAAAAATAAGCTTACCACTGCACCTATTCTGATGGCGCCTGATTGGAATTTACCTTTTGAGCTAATGTGCGATGCAAGTGCATATGCTATTGGTGTTGTTTTAGGTCAGAGAAAAGATAAGCGTTTACATGTGATATATTATGCTAGTAGGGTTTAAGGTTTTAAATAAGGCACAAGTTAATTATGCCACAACAGAAAAAGAAATGCTAGTTGTAGTATATGCATTAGATAAGTTTAGATCTTATTTGATAGGTTCTAAAGTTATTATTTTTACTGACCATGCTGCTCTTAAGTACTTAATGACTAAACAGGATGCAAAGCCAAACTTGCTGTGTTGGATGCTTTTATTTTAGGAATTTGGCTTGGAAATCAAGGATAAGACTGGAGTGGAAAACAAAGTGGCTAATCATTTGTCTAGGATTCAAGAAAGGAATTTGCAACATGGACAAGAACTGGAAATTAATGAATCCTTTCCTGATGAGAGAGTGATGGCAATTCAAATTGGCCCATGGTTTGCAGAGATGACAAATTACAAAGTTGTGGGAACAATGCCTGAAGATCTTACCTGGCAACAGAAAAAGAAATTCATGCATGATGCAAGGAGATATCACTGGGATAACCCCTTTCTTTATTTTCAATGTACTGACGGTGTTATTCGTAGGTGTGCAGCTGAAACTGAGGTGCCTAAGATTCTTTGGCATTGTCATGCTCAGATTATGAAGGACACTTTAGAGGTAATAGGACAACACATAAGGTATTACAAAGTAGGTATTACTGACCCACACTCTTCAAAGATGCACGAGAGTTTGTGGTGAAGTGTGATAGATGTTAGAGAACGAGAAACATATCTCATAAGGATGAAATGCCACTTAACAACATCCAAGAAGTGGAGTTATTCGATGTTTGGGGAATTGACTTCATGGGACCCTTTCCTAATTCATATTCCAATCAATACATCTTGGTTGTTGTGGACTACGTGTCTAAGTGGGTGGAAGCTATTGCTTTACCTATAAATGATGCGAGGGTGGTTGTATCTTTCCTGAGAAAGAATATCTTCACCCACTTTGGAGTGCCAAGGGCGATTATAAGTGATGGAGGAACTCACTTTTGCAACAAGTAGTTCGCAAGCTTGCTTACTAAATATGGGGTCAATCACAGAATAGCTACACCATATCACCCTCAGACAAGTGGGCAAGTAGAGATTTCTAACAGAGAGTTGAAGAGAATCTTGGAGAAAACAGTGGGAAATTCTAGGAAAGACTGGGCATTGAAGCTTGATGATGCACTCTGGGCATATAGGACAACTTTCAAAACTCTGATTGATATGTCACCATTTCAACTGGTGTATGGTAAGTCTTGTCATCTTCCTATTGAATTAGAGCATAAAGCTATGTGGGCTACTAAATTTTTGAATTTTGAACTCTCTAAAGCCAGTGATAAAAGGCTATTGCAATTAAATGAGCTTGATGAGTTTAGGTTAGCAGCTTATGAAAATGCTTAGATTTATAAGGAAAAGACTAAATGTGGCATGATAAGAAGATTCACCCAAAAGAATTTGAACCAGGACAACAAGTGTTACTGTATAACTCTTGATTGAGGTTATTTCCAGGTAAGCTCAAATCTTGTTGGTCTGATCCATTTGTTGTGAAAAATATGTTTCCATATGGGACGGTTGAGATATCTCCTCTAGATACTGAAAGACCTTTGGTTAATGGTTGTAGATTAAAATTATATTATGGAGGACAAGTGGAGAGGAACACAGTATCCATTCCATTGATTTCACCTTAAACTTGAAGGGTCCGCGTCAGGCTCGTGACGTTAAACAAGAGCTAATTGGAAGGCAATCCAAGAAATTTAAGTTTTGTCTTTGATTTTCTTTAAGTTAGTTACCTTAATTAAATTCTTTACTTTAGTTATTTTAATTTAGTTCTTTTGTTTTGTTTTATTTGATTTTCTTTCCTTTTAGTTTAATTAAATTCTTGTATTTTAGTTAATTATTATAATTATTAATTAGTTTAATATTAAAGTGTTGGAAAAACAAATCAAAATATATAAAAGCCTTTTTGTCTTCTCACACCAATAGCGTAGGAATTGGCGCTACCCACATACCTAAAATCCATATAATTCATTGTCATCTGGCGCTAATAGCGTGGGTATTGGAGCCACATGCGCCATGTACACAATTTATTTGCAAAATTCACTGCCATCTCACGCTAGTAGCGTGAGATTGGCGCTGATGACGTGGGTTGGGGAAATTCGATAAAGACTGGCACTACTAGCGCGGGTGTTGGCATGACTAGCACGAGACTTCAATTGGAATTTTTAAAAATTCAAATAAACCCTAACTGCCCTGACCATTTATTTCCAACTTCTATCAGCAGCCACAAACCCCCTCATATATCATTGCTTTATGTTTTAGACTCTCATTACAGCTATTAACTACAATGGGTGATTACTTTTCTTCTATTAACCACCATTAACTTCATTCTTCTATAAATATATTTCATTTCCAACTCCATCACCCCATTCATATTCATTCTCTTCCCCAGACAAACCAATCTAGACATACATTCACTGAATATTCGTCCATTTTCTATATCTTTTGGAAGTAGCATTCATTGTTTCCTTCACATTCTCATTGTTCAATGGATGGTGACAAGGTTAGTCTTATGCTTCTTATTGTTATTCTACAGACTTTGGAGGTTAGAATATTGAGTATTTTGTTTGAGGTTGTGTTATGAAGATGCTGTTTAGGTTTGGGTTTGAACTAGATCATTAGATGTTAGGGCATAACTGCAGGTCACACTACCAGCGTTGAGGCTGGCGTCATTGGCATTGGCTGGAATAATTTTATTGTTCATAAAGTGCAGCCCGCGTTGATAGCATGGTGTATGGTGCTGATGGCGCAAGATGCATATTTTCAGTTTTGGGCTATAAATTTTATATGCATGTTTGATGGATTTTGGTAGAGACTGTTGATTAGGTCATGGTTATTAATGAACATAGAAAATTAATCCTTCATGATTGAAAATGTTGGAAGTTTCAATTGAACCAATATTGAACAAAGTAAATCTGGGAATTATTGGAATACTTTTGTATTATGCATTCATGCATAATTAGGATTGTTATGTTTAAATACTCCAATTAATTCCCTGAGCATGATAGAAGGATAATATTCTTTAAATACTTCAATCAATTCATTATCTATTTTGCTCATTGTAAATGTGTTTTCTTTAAATATAAATATACAACAAAATTACATTTTTGTTAAATATAAAAGTAAAAAGAAAAAGTATTTTTGAGAGGTGTGGCGAAATAAAAGGAGAGCAAGAGGATCTTTTATCTTTTTCTTTAGTAATAGGTGCAAAGAGCAAAAATTGATGTGAGAATAACAATCGTCTATCTTAAATATAGTACTCCAATATTGCATATGTGGCTCCCAAAAGCGTCTTTGTCCTAAAATAAATATTAAAAATTAGGGAAAAAATATTTTTAATGATTTGTATGTCCGATCAAATTTGATCGATATTAAACTATTAAAACCAAGTTTGATAAAAAAAATATAAAAGTCAAAAATATATTTTATTCTAGAAAATTTCAAATAACTGTTTCCAATTTTAGAGAAATAAAAACAAAGTGAAAAATAAATATAAGGGTCTGAACATGCTTAACAACCATAAGCAGATAATAAAAATAAACTACAGAGTTACTTACCTCCAGCCATTGCTACTGACCTTCTTAAGCCTTCACAGTTTTAGTTTTCCAGACTATTTCCCGCTCAAACTCGATGGTGTGTTTTTTCTGAAGAGAGGAGTAGGCTTGGTGATCTAAAACAGAGAGAACCTGGTTCTATTTATAAAGTTATGGTCATCAAGAGCTCAACCTCCGTGGGTTAGAATGTGAGATAAGATCATGGGTTGTTGTTGAACGTTGCACAAGTGGGTTGAACGTGGACAGAAAATGGACCACATTGGAAACCGTTCTCCTATAAAAATAGCAACTGAAAAACAGAGGACGTCTACCTCTATTCCGATATTCAAAGCATCCAACATTCTCTCACTTGGTCCATTTAGCCCAACATTAGTCATAACAAGAAACTGAATATATGAGTCATGGCGATAGGTCCTCTAATAGCGAATATTATCTTTCATGTACCACAATATATAAAGTCTCTAAATGTTAGCTCTTAACTTAATGAATAAACCATATATTTATTTCAGATCAAAACTTAATGATATTTCTCAAAATAAATAAATGAATATGTGCACAAAATCATATGAGAAAACATCAAACTTAGCAAAAGTTTCATTGAAAATAACAAATGTAGGTACAGGGAAATCACATCATAGAACCAAGTCTCATCCGTACTACATAATCCTTAAAATTCTTTAGTGGCATGCCTTTAGTCAAAGGATTGACAATCATCAACTCAGTGCTAATGTGTTCAATGACCACTTTATTTCCTTTAACACGTTCTCTTATGGCTGAGTACTTGATGTCGGTGTGCTTACTTCGACTTCCACTTTTGTTGTTCTTAGCCATGAATACCGTAGCAGAGTTGTCACAAGACATCTTCAATGCCTAGAAATACAGTCCTTAACTCTAAGCCCAGACACAAAACTCTTCAACCATACACCATGCGAGGTAGTCTTAAAACAGGAAACAAACTCAGCCTCCATAGTAGAAGTAGTAGTCAAGATCTGCTTGGCACTTCTCCAAGATATAGCTCCACCAGCTAGCATAAAAATATAATCATATGTTGATTTTCATGAATCAACACAGCCTACATTGTCTGAATCTAAGTAGCCAATCACCTCCAGACAATCAGTTTGTTTGTACATGAGCATATAATATTTGTTCCTTTAAGATATTTCATCACTTTCTTTGCAGCTTTCTATTGGTCAATACCTGGATTACTTTGATATCTTCCCAAAACTCCAATAGCATATGCAATGTCAGATCTAGTACAAACCTGAGCATACATAAGACTTCCAACAACTGAAGTATATGGAATATTCTTCATGTGTTCCAGTTCAAAATCAATTTCCAGGCACTTACTCAAATCGAGTTTGTCATCCTTCACAATGGGAGCTACACTTGGCGAACAATCTTTCATGTTAAATCTCTCTAAAACTTTGTTAATATAGGTCTCTTGAGACAAACCCAAAATGTCTCGAGATCTTTCCCTATGGATCTTAATGCCAATGACATGAGATGCTTCTCCCATATCCTTCATATCAAAGTTCTTTGAGAGAAACTGTTTCACCTATTATAGAAAATCCTTATCATTAATTGGAAGCAAAATATCATCCATGTATAACACAAGAAAACAAATCTTACTCCCACTGACCTTCTGGTACATACATTGATCCATGATGTTCTCTTCAAAATCGAATGAAGTGACGACCTCATGAAATTTTAGATACCATTGGCGGGAGGCCTGTTTCAATCCATAGATGGATTTATTAAGCTTGCAAACTAAGTGTTCATTATCACTAGAGGAGAATCCTTCAGGTTGTTTCATGTAAACCTCTTCCTCTAAATGACCATTAAGGAATGTCATTTTCACATCCATTTGATGTAACTCAAAGTCAAAATGAGCTACTAATGCCATAATTACTCAAAAATAATCTTTTTTAGAAATAGGACAAGATGTCTCTGTGTAGTCAATTCCTCTTTGAGTGAACCCTTTGGCAACCAATCTTGCCATATGTCTCTCAATGTTTCCTTGTGAGTCTTTCTTTGTTTTAAAAACCATCTACATCCAATGGCTTTTACACCATTAGGCAACTCGATGAGATCCTAGACTTGATTAGATATCATAGAATCCATATAATCTTTCATAGCATTGTACCACAAGTTTTATTCCTTAGAACTTATGGCCTGTGAAAATGACTCGGGATCATTTGCGGCTCCAATTTGTAGTCCGATTCTTGCAAATACACCACATAATCACTAGGAATTGTTGATCTTTTGACTCTAGTAAACCTTCTTAATGTTGCTTCGTGATCTTCTTGAGGAACATGCATATAATTATAGGCAACATCTTTTTGCAATTCAATAAAGTAAAGTCTATCAATAATGCACTGGAACCAATAATTCTAGATTTATTCATTAAAGTAAAACCAGAATTCGAAAAATTAAAGGAAAAACACAATGGTGCAAGTCTTGATACATAAATCAAATTCTTAAAAAAACTTGGAACATAAAAGATCTTTTCTAAATGCAAAATAAAACTATTGCTTAAAACTAAATTGCACATCCCAATGGTTTCCACATGTGAGTTCATCTTGTCTCCTGAAAAACTGTATTGCTCACTTCCCACTGACCTCCTTAGGTTTTCCATACCCTGTAAGGTATTAGAAACATAGATTGTAGAACCATAATCAATCCACCACATGTTATGATTAACATTAACCATATTAGATTCATAAAAAAACAAAAGTAAACGGAGTATCGTTCTTGTTAAGCAAGTTCTTAAACTTTGGGTAGTCATCCTTCATGAGCTCCTTCTTCTTACAGAAGAAACACTTTGACTCTTTCTTAATGACTGGCTGAGCAAGAATCTTGCGCTTGTTCTTGGCTTGATCCCATTTCTTCTTTTCCTGAGTAGTCATGTATACCTTTTCACCTTTTTCCATTATCAACCTTTCTTCTTCTTGAACACACGTAGTCAATAGCTCATTAATTGACTACTTATCCTTATGTATGTTATAGGAGATTTTGAAATGGGCATATTGCATAGGTAAAGTACATAAAATGTAGTGTACTAGGAAAGAACCTGACATGGTAACTTCCAAACCTTTTAGCTGAGCCACTATATCCCTCATGCACATGATGTGATCACACACTACTTGTAACAACCTAAAATTATTCTATATATTATATTTATTTATTTATCGACTTAATTATTCATTTACTTATTAAGGTTAAATTCTTTAAATTTATTAAATAATCTAATATGTGTAATTGTAACGTACTATATCATTTTTTTCGTAATTGAGGTAGAAACAAAAAGAAACTAGATATATATATATATATATATATATATATTATATTTCATTACATTTCATTTCTATATTACATCCTAATACCACTGTTATTTATTTACAAAATAGACAACCTCTTATTCCTATTCAAACATGTTCTCCATTACTATCTTCTTCACTGAGCACAATTATGGGATCTGTGGCCGGGTTTGGATACATAGGAGCAAATTGCGAAAAGCGGTCGGATGGATTAAAATCTTCACTAAAAACAGAAATCGGAAAATGGGTCCGAAGTAGATGTGGGCACGCAGAACAGGCTGCATAGTTACTACATAGCAATTTCTGACTTCATCAATATACCATGCTATGTCCAGTGCATCAAGGAACAGTATGATTGATGCCATCTAAAATAAAACATTGGATAAATCTAGTGAGAAATAAATTTCTCAGTAGGCAAATCTATACCATCAAACACGTTAGAAGGTTAGTAAGTAATCAATATATTCAAATGAATGCATAAAATGATTAAGTAATTATATGAATGCATGAAATGAAATGGTCACAGGTGCACATGACCTCTACATATGTACAGTATGTAGGAATGTTGCGACCGTCTTACGCTAATCATGCATGAATTTTCATGTATTAGCACCTGATCTCTCTACATCCTTATTATAGATGTAGTATCATAGGTCCGGTTTTACAAATCTTGTATTGGACTTGTAAACTCGAATCAATCATATTTACATATCAAAATCAGTTATTTCCATATAATCTTATGGAAAATATTTCTATACTTTCATTATTCATACCAGAAAGATGGTTAAAACAACATAACTTATCTAAGCAAAATTTTATCATCTTAGGTAAATTAGTTGAAATCTTCTCAAGCGACCGAGGCTCATATTAGTGGTTTAATATATAAATTATATAACATGGTAACCAAGATCGGGTCTGTGTAGCCGAAAATGATTGAAAAAGATGGGTGTGTCATGATTAATATTATCCGGAATAGACCGGGATGACTAAACCCGGAATGACCACTATGAACACAACCGGAATAGTCAACAATAAAGGTTACGTCCGGGTAAAAGTATCTTGGTTGGTTTTGTATTCGGGCTGGTTGCAGTATGGTAAGCGCTCAAGAAGATTTACAACATACTTAATGTGTCCGTACTAAGTTTATCACAGGGTGTATCTAGTAATGGTATCTAGGATGTCCGAAATAAGTTAACCGGAATAAGTAACTATAGATAATTATATGCGGTTGGCAGAGATAAAGTTTAACGAAGATATGTTTGGATAGAGGAATCCGGGATGGCATGAATAAGTTTTTACTGAGATTAGATATTTATATATATTTGGAATTGCCGGGGTAAATTTAACCAGGCCGGTTCTATCCTAGGTAGCCAGAATATATGTTCTTGGAATAGTATATAGCTCATATAGCTTTTTCCGGGTTGGTCGGGATATGTTTGTCAGAATGAAATATTATACATGGTGACCGGGATGGTCATAAGTTGGTACTGGTATTTGAGATAGGATTATCGGGATGGTTTATAACTAATATAGCTAAGTCTGAATGGACCAGGGGGTATACTTGTTTAAGGGAGTACCATAAGTGATTATAATCGGAATGGCCGGGTGTGAGAACTCGGTAGAGTGTCCTGAAAAAAAATTGTCGGCTGGTTTGTCCGGGTTCACTAGTATCTTATATTGATAATCCGCCACCTACCATTAATTTTCCAAAGTTACTTTTTACGTGTTTGAACCATTGATCATTCATACCCTTCACTTTTTTATTCCAAACGTTAATATCAATAATTTCTATAGATTATTAACTTACTTCTAAATCATTACGTATAGTTTCCCAAAGTGCTAATAATTCCTATTATAAATTCTTATATTACCTTGAGTTTAAAATCATAGTATCATTATCGTAAATTACTTTTTGAAACTAATTTTTTTTCCAGATTAAATAAAGACTAAGTCTGATTAAATAAGCACATAAATAAATCTTAAACAACTTCTAATTTAGAGATTGAAACCTAGTCTACCTCAAGAGAGTTTGCTGTTTGAAGAGAAATGGAGCAAAGGTCTTCTTCGAGATTTCTCTAAGGAGTAATGTCTTAAAAGAAAAAAAAAATAGTTGATGATTGAAGTGGTGAAAAAACATGGTTAAGAGAAACAGAAAAACATGGTGCAAGAAACTTGTAGTAGATACATTTTGAAGGCTGAGTTTACGTGCAGAATTCTCTTGGATGTTAAGGCTATTTATACTGATTAATTTAGTTAGGATGAAAGGTAATTGGTTCGAAAGAAACTTTAGTTAGTAGTTAATTCAGCTCCAAATTAACTAAGTCATCATAATTTAAGAAAATATCTAGATTTTCTTTATTTAATCATCATTACAAATATTCCCTTCATTAATGTATGCCGTCAACTTGGAAGGTTGCTTAAGGCTTGATGTTGGTTATTTGTTCCCCCTAATGCCACATGGACATCCTAAAAGATTTTCAAGAGATTTGGACTCAGCTTATCTCATTCATTGACTTTACCTTGACTCAATTATTCCAAAAATATTTACGTTCCTGAAGGCTTAGGAACATTCATGCACATTTGGATTTATTCCAGTTTGGGTAGTTAAATAAAATTTTATCCTTATTCTTCTTAAATCCTATTATTATAATTTAATCATAAATATAAACTAAAATATATTTTTGAGAATGTTACAATTTGTACATGTGAAGATAGTATTGACAAAAAAAATGAATACCTGAATTTAAATAATTATATATATATATATATATATTAGTTTATACATTATACATACGTATTACATTCTTATTATTACCTACAAAATAAATTTCAATAGGCTAAACATTTTTAAGACAATATTTCGTTAATTAAAAATATAACTAATTATCTTTCTTAATTTTAATATAATTTTATTTAATATGTTATTAAATATTTTTAAATTAATATTGATAACATAAATATTATTTTATATAAATACTAAATGTTACACTACTTTTATCTCATGGAGCTTTAAGGATGAGAACTGCATTATAATGGCCTATAAAATGCAGTGTACTGGGAAGAGCCTTATCAGATGTAACAAATTGATCATCAATGGCCTTCAAAAGATTCTTGACCTTTTGATCAGATACTAGTAGATATATTAGTCTTTATGAACATCATAGAGAGACGATTAGATCTTTCCCATTTTTCATAAAGATCAACAGCATCTGGAGTGCTAGTTTCAGTAATACCTAGTGGTTCAATTTTTCTAATGGCATAGTCAATATCCATCCAGCCTAAATGAAGAAGAATTTTCTCCCTCCAAACCTTATTTGTCCCCTTTCAATTCGCAAAATATCACACTTAATGTCGAAAATATTCGCAGATTGATTTGCTGCAAGTTCAAACATATATTCTCATTATTCATAATTTGAGACTAAGTAAGATATTATGTTTTACCAATGTAAAACATGTATTAGTTTATGAACCTAGTGACATAAAACTTGTTTGTATGCTAAAGTCTTACTCAATTAGATTCAAACTTATGATAAAACTATCAAATTATTATCATTATTTTTCTTCTTAATTCTTATGGGTAAAGTAAGAAATATAACCTGATATTTTATCTTAATTAGTTATACAACATCAACATCAACAGCATCTTTAACCCAAGTTAATTGGGGTCGGTGGTAGATGAACCCAATGATAAAACGAAAATAGGACAAAAGAGAGAAAAAAAAAAGTTAAAATAAAAGAATGGTGAAAGGAAGAAAGGAGAAAAGAAGAGGAAAAGAACTAAAAAAGGAAACGACTGTGTAACACTCGGCCACTTGTAGGATCAACGACTGTCCCTACATACCAACACAAGACTTTTCAATGTGTTTTGTCCTCACTCACACACTTCCTGAGATACACTCGGCCACTTGTAGGATCAACGACTGTCCCTACATACCAACACAAGACTTTTCAATGTGTTTTGTCCTCACTCACACACTTCCTGAGATACTTCCCAGGAGGTCACCCATCCCAAGATTGCTCCAAGTCAAGCACGCTTAACTGTGGAGTTCTTATGTTATGGGCTACCGAAAAGTAGATGCATCTTGTTGGTATAGGTAGTACCTATTAAATCCTTTAAGTTATCCTCAACTGTACAGTCCCATACATGCACAGCCTCTGAATCCCTCTCGTTCGGGTGTGTATTCGATTCATTCATGTACCCCTCCTGCTGGAAGCCTGCCAGGAGCCGCTCCTTGTCCGTGCCTCACTGCACCGACGATCACTCCCCGCCCTCGTCAACGCCCGGGATGTTACATGCCTACCAGCTTCCGCCTGGTTCGTCCTCGAACCACACCGTACTGGTAGAGAGGCCTTGCTCTGATACCACTTGTAACGCCCGGCCACTTGCAGGATCAACGACTGTCCCTACATACCAACACAAGACTTTTCAGTGTGCTTTGTCCTCACTCACACACTTCCTGAGAAACTTTCCAAGAGGTCACCCATCCCAAGATTGCTCCAAGTCAAGCACGCTTAACTGTGGAGTTCTTATGTTATGGGCTACCGAAAAGTAGATGCACCTTGTCGGTATAGGTAGTACCTATTAAATCCTTTAAGTTATCCTCAACTGTACAGTCCCATACCTGCACAGCCTCTGGATCCCTCTCGTTCGGGTGTGTATTTGATTCATTCATGTACCCCTCCCGCTAGAAGCCTGCCAGGAGCCGCTCCTTGTTCGTGCCTCACTGCACCGGCGATCACTCCCCGCCCTCGTCAGCGCCCGGGATGTTACAGACTGGAACATAGAATTACTAATGGGTTTAACCCTCCACCAAGCTTATAGCTTTTCTCCACTCCGTCCTAAGACATACCGTCTGCCAATCTATATCCCACTCCATTAGGTCTTGTTTAACTACCTTTCCCCAGGTAAGTTTTGGTCGACCTCTACATCTCTTTGTGTGTAACTCTTGGTAACAAACTCTTGTTCTTATAGGGGCATCCAGTGGCCATCTTATAACGTGCCCAAACCATCTCAAGCTATGCTCCTTCATCTTTTCACATACCGGTACCACTGATACCTTTCGTCGAATATCCTCATTTCTTATCTTATCCATCTTCGTATATCCACACATCCACCTTAATATCCTCATTTCTATTACCCCTATTTTATGCTCATGTTGCCTATGTGCTGGCCAGTATTCCGCTCTATATAACATTGTCAGTCTAACAGTTGTTCTATAGAATTTTCCTTTTAGCTTAAGGGGAATCTTGCGGTCACACAAAAACCCTGATGCACTCCATCATTTCATCCACCTTGCTCTAATTCTATGACTTACATCCTCATCTATCTCACCACCTTTTTGCAACATAGATCCCAAGTATCTAAAAACATCTTTCTCAAGTACCTCTTGATCAAGTAGATGCACTATGTCTTGATCACTATCTTTAACCACCGAAAACTCACACTTCATATACTCCGTCTTGCTCTTGCTTATCTTGAATCCTTTAGACTCCAAAGTGCTTCTCCACAATTCCAATTTCCTATTAACGCCATCTTTAGTCTCATCAATAAGTATGATATCATCTGCAAAAAGCATACACCATGACACTTCCTCTTGAATATATTTCATTAGTTCATCCATCACTAAGGCAAAAAGATAAGGACTAAGAGCTGAACCTTGGTGGACACCTACCGTGATAGGAAAATACCTTGATGTTCCATTACAAGCTTTCACACATGTGGTAGCCCCATCATACATATCTTTGATTGCATTAACATACTTTAATGCTACCTTTTTCTTCTCAAGAGTCCACCATAAGACTTCTCTTGGGACTCTATCATATGCTTTCTCAAGATCTATGAATACGATATGTAAGTCTTTATTCCTTTCCCTATACCTTTCCATTCATTGTCTCATCAAGAAAATAACTTCCATGGTACATCTTCCTGGCATAAATCCAAATTGATTTACTGAAACCTTGGTCTCCCTCCTTAAGCGATGTTCGATAACACTCTCCCACAACTTCATAGTATGGCTCATGAGCTTGATGCCTCTATAGTTTGAACAATTTTGGATATATCCTTTGTTTTTGTAAATAGGCACAAGCATACTTTTCCTCCAAGTATCAGGCATCTTGTTTGTTTGAAGAATCCTATAAAAAGATTGGTCAACCATTTTATTGCCACATCTCCCAAGCCCTTCCACACTTCAATAGGGACGTCATCAGGTCCCAACGCTTTATTCTTTATCCTCTTTAAAGCCTCCTCAACCTCATGTATATTAATTTTGCGTACAAATCTTCTATTGAGATCATCAAAAACATCCTCCAAATCCACCTCACTCTTGTCACTATTCCCATTAAAAAGATTGTTAAAGTAGTTTAACCATCTTTTACTTACATCTTCATCCCTTACCAAAAGTTTTTGATTTTCATCCTTGATACATCTAACTTGGGTGAGGTCTTTACTCTTCTTATCCCTCATTTTTGCAAGTTTGTAAATACATTTCTCCCCATCCTTGCTCCCAAGATTTTTATACAAATTGTCAAAATCTTTTCCTCTAGCTTCCTGCACTGCTTTTTTTGCATCTTTTCTCGCTACTCTAAACTTTTGCAAATTCTTATCATTGGGACATTTATGCAAAGATCTTAAGCATTCCTTCTTCTGTTTAATAGCCTGTTGCACCTCTCCATTCCACCACCATGTTTCCTTTGTAAGAACTTTGTTTCTTTTGCTTTCACCTAACATTCTCCTTCCCACATTTTGAACACACACAGCCATCTTATTCCATATATCATTTGCTTCTCCAATAAACTTCCACGGTCCTTCACGCAACATATTTTCCTTAAACTCTATTTGTTTCTCCTCCTTTAGCTTCCACCATCTTATTCTTGGGTTTTGATCCTTCTTCCTCAAATTAAGAACTTTGTTGAACCTAACCTTTAGAACTACCAACTTATGATGTGTCGACACACATTCTCCAGGGTAGACCTTACAGTCAATACACAAGTTTCTATCTTCCCGCCTAGCCATAAAGAAATCAATTTGACTACGATTTTGACCACTATGATACGTGATAAGATGAGACTCCCTTTTCCCGAAAAAAGTGTTCGCTAGCATCAAATCATAGGCTAGTGCAATGTTCAAGACATCTTTTCCAGTCTCATTTCTCGTCCCATAGCCAAAACCACCATGAATTCTATCAAAGCCTCCACTATTTTTACTAACATGCCCATTTAGATTGCCTCCTAGGAAAATCTTCTCCTCTCGTGGTATCCCTCTCAGAACCTCTTCCAAGTCTTCCCAAAATTGGATCTTTTCATCTGATAATAATCCCACTTGGGGTGCATACACACTAAGGGTATTTAAAATAAGATCCCCCACTACAAGCTTAATCATCATAATCCTGTCGCCTTTCCTTTTTATATCAACAACTTTATCTCTGAAACTTCTATCAATCATAATTCCAATTCCATTGCGACTCTTGATAATGCCTGTATACCACAACTTGAAACCTGTGCCCTCCACTTCCTTGGCCTTTTCTCCCACCCACTTAGTTTCTTGCAAGCAAACAACATTCACTTTCCTTCTGGCAAAAACATCTACTAACACTCTCAGTTTACCCGTTAATGTTCCTGTGTTCCAGCTTCCCAATTTCATCCTAAACTCCTGGGTTGTGTTTGCCAGCCACGCTCGCCGATCTACGTGTTGGGACCCTTGCCTTTTTGTCACCAAATCCGGGTGAAGACATGGCGCCTTGCCTTTCGGCATGGACCCTAGTACACTTTTCACTACATCCAGGGATCGATGTAGCGCCTTGCCTTGTGGCGAGGACCCTATCACATTTTTCGATACACCCAGGGCCCGATGTAACGCATCGCTATGAAGGGAACGTCCCAACGAAATATCATAAAGGTTCATCACATAAAAATAGCTAATTTTTTATGGTTGGTTCGCAACTCTTGACGCCAACCCTCCTTCTTTATCTTGGGACAGGCCATGCATGCAAACACACATAGACGAAGTTTAATTAGTTATACAAATATAATAAAATTCTTGAGGGCAGATTTTGTTACATTACATATTATTAATCACAATTAATGTTTTAAATGTGATTTTAATAACACTTAATATATAAACCTAATCAATTAAAAATATTGTAACTATTCTCTAATCAATTAAATTATATTAATCACTTCACATTAATTAATTCTTAATAAGAACTAAATATTTGCATAACATTCTCAATAATAAAAATAAATTGAAATAATGTTACATATGAAAAATATTTATTATAACTTAGTATGTGTAATAATCATAAAATTATACACAAAATTCAAGAAATAAATAAATTATATATGCACATAATTATCCAATAAACTCATTAATATTAATGTGCATAAATTATTTAACATAATATTACATGCTTAAACAAATATCATAAACATTTAATTAAACTAAATAAATAATTTAAACACATAACTCATAACTAAAATAATTTAATACATAAATTAATTAATTATGATCAACATATTAATTAAAATCATCAAATCATTTTATAAAACGTAATTAGCAAAACATACACGTAAGCTTTAATGTGAAATCAAAAGCTATTGGGCTGCATTAAATAGAAACAAAAGGAAGCATCATATTATTACGCAGCGGAAGCACGGCGGGCCAAAGGAAATGGGCATCATATTATTATTTTATTAAGACATGCGATGCACGGTGGGCCAAAGGAAGCAGGAAAAAAAATTCACAGATACCAAGTGATACTATTCCACCTTCTTCAACCTTCAACCGAGTCACTTACATATGATTGTGATCCACAGACCCGATGGAAACCCGATATTTTCCAACCGTTTTTATTCTGAATTTCATGTTTTAATTTTTTAAAAAAACTTAGAAACTCAATTTCCAAATGATTTCAAGTCTTATTAATAATTAAAGCGTTCAAAAACAGAATACTCATATTTCAATAAAACAATGTTTAGTGTTAAACAAAATACCAAATGAAAAATAAATATACTATTATAAATATGAATATGTTTAATAATCATAAACAACTCATTCAGATCAAACAACTGAACTAGAGAAGAAAAATAAATTTCAGAGATATGTATCTCCAGTCATTACTATCGACCTTCTTAAGCTTCTTAAGCTTTCACAGTTTTAACTTATCGGATCCTTTATTGGAGAAAACTCAAGTCTCACGTCAGTTAGAAATAGTATCAAGATAGAGTATATAATTGGGAGACAATTTTCACCCTTAGAACACTCGCTCAAACTCAGTGATGTATTTTTTCTAAAGAAAAGAGTGAACTTGATAATTTAAAACAGAGAATATTCAATTTTATTTATAGAATTATATCCATTACAAAGCTCAACTTCCATGGATTAGATCGTGAGATAAGATTATGAATCATTAACAAATGACGTCTATCTCTTATGCAAGTGTGTCGTGTATGGTGTGTAGAAAGTAGAGACTAGAAGAGGCGCTTTCTAGCCTATTATTTTCTTGACTTCGTGAGGAATGTATGTTTCAGTGGCTGGTAAATGCGTTCAACTGCATGAAAGTTGTGCTATGTGCTACCTTTTGGGGTTTCTTTGTACTCTTCCTGCAACACACATGTGTTGTTATTATCAATAAAGCTTTATTTTCCTATAATAATAATAAAAAATAGAAGAAAAAAAAACAGAAATGAAGATTATCAAGATTAAAACCAAAATTAATTTATTTTGTAGGAATAAAAGGTAATGATTTTTTTATGTAAAAAAAACATAACGATTTTTAATTTTTCAAAAAAAACTATTTTTAAAATATAAAAACTTCATACGTGTTGCAAATACTAAAAATAATAGTATTTAATTCTTTATTATCTCATCAAAGTTATCTTACTATTCGTAATTGCAGAGTTAGAAGCACTTCAACGTTCTCCGGACTACATTGATCGGGTCAAGGGCCTGAAAATACAACACGGAGTAGCCACTAACGCGGTTTTGGAGCGTGGACTTGAGAGAATAAAAAGGTATAATGAAGCGACAAAGAAACATCGGAAAAAAAGAATCAAGGGGTTAGTTAGTTTTAGTTATATTTAAGAATTGAATTCTAGAATATTTATAATAAATATTTTTTAATTTGATAACTTTTTAAACAAAAATTAAATTAATATAAATTTAAGACAAATCTTAATTACTATCATTAAGATACTGGTTAAAAACTAATAAAAATTAATTAAAATATATAAAATTACATTGTTCATGATTTTTTATAATTTTAATAATAAATATTTTTTTAATTTCTTAATCATTGTCTTAAGTAAACTAGTTACTAAGACCCTAAATTTAATACCATATTAATAACTTAATTTACAAATAAAGAAATTGTCGCTCTAGCTTTTCGTTTTTTCTTCTTCAAATTCTATTCTCAAACATACTTTTTGAGTCTCAATCCCTCTCACGGGGAGAAAAGTTTCAACTTGTCGCGGATTTGTCAGTTTCCTACTGTTTCCTTTTATTAATTAATTAAATTAGTGGACATGGGCTGAATTGAACTGTTAATCAAGAAACTCCAAACAAAGCAAATCGTTTGGT
Source organism: Glycine tomentella (assembly GCA_007407185.1). Lineage (NCBI taxonomy): Eukaryota > Viridiplantae > Streptophyta > Magnoliopsida > Fabales > Fabaceae > Glycine > Glycine tomentella. The sequence goes on along the minus strand of PYAF01004752.1, from coordinate 101,164 downwards.
GTAGAAGAGGCGTGAAGTGCAAAATTTTCTTACTAAGGCTTCACTAGTTGGTGTCGTAAATGTATTTTTTTTAATTTAGGCAATTTTTTTAAAATAAAAATATTGAAAACACGTCAATCAATTAACACTAAGTTTTTTCAGCTTAATTAATGTATCAATTTTGAACCTTAGATATGTTAGTGAGTTAAATACACTCAAAAGGTAAAATTTTATTACTGATAATAATTTTATCTTATTCAAATAAAATTGACTTTTATAAAATATAGTATATGTGGTCTTTCCCTTGTCTTTATATTTACCTATATAATTTAGTTACAATTTAAAAGATATAAATAAAAATTATATATGTAAAAATTTAAAAGAAAACCTCAAAATAGAAATGATGCACATCATTAAAAAAATAACAAAAATAAAAACTAAATTATTCTTACAAGAATATATTTCAGTTTAATATAGAGATAATTTACAAAAGATGTGACCCCATAAAATTGATACGATCGATTTGGCATATAGAGAGCTTCAAAGAAATTCAGGAGTCATGATTTGCTAGGACACATCATTCTCAAAGCTATCCCTGATATTTCTTTCGTAGCAAATAACAAATCCAAGAGTGAAGACTTTATTATACACTCCATAATGGCTTTTGGGGTTTAACATGGCTGTACAATGCTGACTAAGTGACCCAAGCAAAGACTATAATATTGGCGTTTACTTCAATTGACTTCGTCTTTATTATAGCGTCTATTTTGTTAGTATATAAGTACCTTAGGGGTGCATCAAGTTCTAACAGTTCAATTAGAACAATCTCTTAACCCTCTCTCAAATTCCTTCAGATTCTCCCTTCCCCTTTTTGATTTTTCTTAGAAAACTCCCAACTTCGAATCAATATGAAGGTAAGAATTTGCACCCTTTTTCAAGTTTTCTCTCCTTAAGAACCATATAAATCCATTTATAAAATTTTATGAGATATGCTCTGCTTCCATGCTTGAATTATAATATTTTTTCTAGTTAAGTGCAATTTGATGAAATTTGAGATCAAGTTTTAGTGTTCAAATTACAACCTTGCTTGCTTTCAACCTTTTTATTCTTCTTTTTCCTTTTACTGTTCAAGAGATCAAGTTTTGGAACTTTCATGCTTAGAAATGATTATTACTATAGATCCTAAAAGTTTTATAATATTTGTCCGACAGAAAGTGGTGGTAAAGGTGGATCTCTATGATGACAAAATCAAGAAAAAGGCCATGAAGGCAGTATCTGGTATTTCAGGTATGGAATCTCAGCATCCAATAATCTTTGTCAATTGTCATGTTAATTATATACATGTTTTTTTTATGCTCAGCTAATTAACCAAGGTTAAAAAACCAAATGGTATACAAAATTGAATGTTTTTGGGGTGATTTTTCCAGGGGTAGAGTCAGTCTCAGTGGACATGAAGGACCAGAAAATGACTATAATTGGGGATGTTGATCCTGTAACAGTAGTTGGCAAGCTTAGAAAATTCTGTCATGCTGAGATACTTTCCGTTGGACCAGCCAAAGAGGAGAAAAAAGAGGAACCAAAGAAAGAGAAGAAGCCAGAAGCCAAGAAAGATCCAAAGGAGGAATATGCTGAACTTCTGAAGGTATATGAAGCCTATTATAATCAAACTAGACATCTGCAACACCCTTATTATGATTACAGAACTGTGGAAGAGAATCCAACTGGCTGTGTTATTTGCTAAGTATTGGAGTATGATGGATGATAAATGAGATCAAGGAAAGAAGATGATGGCTGGAGTTAAAGATTTATGTTTCTGTTTTTGGAATTTCCTTTTTTCCTTTTCTTTGTTAAGTTTTGGCCTTTCCTCTTGTTTTAGTACACGAGAAAAAAAAAAAAAAAAAGTGCAGTCTAAAGCAGAGAAATATAATATGTACATTATTTTGTGGTGTAATACAATCAATTTATTCAAATTTCTGGCAGTGTTACTTTAGAATTGAGAACTGAGAAATTGGTTATATTAAATTCAGGTATTCAATTCTTAGTCTGTGGTTGGTATTGTTCCTTTTAAGAATTAGACATGGCAAGGAGGCAGCAGGGGCCAAAAAAGTTCATAAGACAAAATAAAGATTTTTGAAAAAAGGGCAAAAGAAATAAAATTAAAAATTACTAAAGGGAGGGGGTAGCATAATTGCATAAGCATTGCTGAGAATAGAATATGCTAATAAATAGAATGACTGTATTGTTTGTTGTTTGGTTCATTAATCTGAATATAATAAAACATTTTTTAATCTGAAAAACCGGTGCAGAAGACCAACAAAGAGAATTCACAATTTCACAGTCTAATACAATCCAATAACAAAAACAGTGTACATGGTTCCTCAGAAAAAAATGAAAACCAAGATACAATACAACCTGTCACAATTGTTCTTGACAATGACAACTTAATTCCTCATTTAACACCGCTTAAGGTTCAATTTTAAGCCGATTAGGATGACAATAAATCTTGACTAAGATGATTATGATAACACAGATTTTAGTGGTGGGGAAAATTTGGAACCTTGACGTACGTTTTAGTGCTATATTTGTTAAAAGCGACATATAGAATTCCTGAGGGGCCTTCAAACTACGAGACAACGTCATTGATGATGTCAATTAATGCAATTTTCTTATTTCTATTTAATGATGTATGTAGACGCCTAGGAAAAACTGACTATAAGTAATTAGTGTAGTAGACTGGTAGGTAAGAACAGCATATATTTTTCATGCACACAAGAATTTAGACCTTAGTGGAGTACTTTAGAAGCCTGATAATATGTCTAGACAAAGTAATAACAGTATATTTTTAAATACATTCTTTTATAGCTTTAACATATTTTTCCTAACATTCATTATTATATATTAATTAAAATTATTAAAAATATATATAATTAGCTAGGAGGGGAGAGACTCATTAAACTAAAAGAACATATAGATATTTTCATTGAAAGTTGTGCTACGAAAAGAACTACTTTATTAATTAGATTAAGGGACAAACCAAATAGATAAGTGAGTGAAGTCGCAAAAGAGACTCTCAACATCCATAGCAAAAATAACTTTGATGTGGTACTTAAGTCAAGAGATCCTCCCACTTAATAAATTAATCTTTTGGATTGGATTAATCTTTTGAGTTGAACTTATGCTTAAGTCCTAACAATAATGAAAATAAAAATAATAATATTATGAAGTTACAACTAGTTAGACTACTCTAAAATTAGAAAAAAAAAAAAAAAACTACCATTAAAAGAGCAATTGAGAATATAAAAGATAAATATTGATATTTTTATTGATGTCTTACACACTACAGAACCCTAAATTAAATAACCTAACTAATTAAATGGATGACAACCCTACAATTATTATCATTTAATGTTTAGGAAATTAAAAATAAAAACTAAAAAATTAAATAATATCTTAATTAAGTTCATTCAATATATCTTTTAACCACTTGAGTTTAACACATGTTTCAGCCTCCTTAGACGACCCATTCAAATTAACATCTTAGCATTATAAAACATCTCATTTGTTTCTCTTTATGTATCTCACTAATACACAGTTGAAAATTGGTTCACGGGGCATAAGACGAATTTATTTAAAAGTTAAATCACATAACATCAAGAAAAGGACGTGCCATTTTTTCATATACGTAACAAAAGGAAGGGCCCTTCTTCTATCTGACAATAAAACATGCTGAATATCCCACCATGGGTTTTTCTGATCATGCCATCCTTTATCGATGATGAAACAGCTGGAAAGGACGAAAGCCTTGTTGAAAGTTTAATATAAATCAAACTAAATCGGGATATTCTGAATGGATGTAAGTAAAAAGATAGTTTTGTTCGTCTAAAACTCTTGAATATAAAAGTGATGGTGTAATAAATAGGTGACGAGATACGGATCGTTGAAAATTTCCCCCCTTTTTTTGGGTAGAATTGAAAAGAATTTAAAGGTCCAAAGTGGTGACAAATGACTATAACAAAAAAAAAAAAAAGTGGTGACAAGTAACTAAAAATTAAAAAAATATATAGCAAAGTGAGTTCACACATGTAATTTTTTTTGTAAGACGATTACACTTGTAATTGATAGAAGGATGAATTTGTTGTAGGATTAAAAACTATAATACAAATAAATAAAATTTAAAGTAGATGCCAGAAAATATCAGCGAAAAAGAAGAATAGTGTGCCATTGTAGAGCCTCAATCTTGTGATGACTTATGTCTAATATTCTAATGATCAATTTATTTTTTAATTTGTAATGTTTTTACTTACTGGTTATTAGGATGCTAATTTCATCTTCTCTTAGTTCAATATTTCGTTCAAATACAAAAAAAAAAAAAAAAAAAAAAAAAACCTGTATGCTCTTTTCAGTAATTAAAGTGTCTCGCACCTTTAATTTGTTTTATGAATGAGCTAGATGCAGTAATATCAAAGGAATTCTCTTGGCCTTAGTAAAGTAAATTCAGCAAGTTTATGATTTTTTCTTATATATATATATATATATATATATATATATATATATATATTTTCACGGACGTGTTCTCTCCTTCAAAGATAGTCTTAAGAGAATTTGTACCAATTTACCTCCTCCAATACGAAAAATTCACTTAATTAAAGATATTCATGTACATATTCTCATCCTATAGACCAACTTGTTGATCTCGTACAGAGCTTCAGGAAGTCTAAGATGAGGAGAAACCATAGTTATTGAAAACTCCACAAAACCATGGATTGGATTGTACCGGCACTGGTTGACTACTAAGTCTTCTTCCCTTTCAAAAATCTAATCTCTCCTCTAATCATTTTAGAATTTGTTTTCTTTCAAACACAAAATACTTGTGAAGTATGAAATGTCTTCCATGTCATTTTAAATATAATTTTAGTTTTTGGCACACTATCGTTTGCATTTATATCTTCTACATACTCGTTAATTTTTTTTCTTTCTCTCAATTTCATTATATTATCTATCTTACTACTAGGGATCCAACATGCGGAGATCATATGATAAGACCCAATAAGAGTCCATTAGTTCAGAATCTCAATAATAATTGATAAGATTTCAACAACGTACATAAGAGTTATCAAATGAGATCCCAACAAATAAATATTTTATCTGATCAAAAGGGGTTATCGTCCCTAATTAATTAAGAGATAATATCTTATCTAATAAAGAGATATATCTTATCTAATGAAGAAGTGAAGTATTTGATATAACATCCTTATAAATAACAAGAGGTACGCTCACATATAGATTCACACTGTCCTGATTCCATTATATATTGTATGTCATTGTGCACACACCTCACAACCATTGGCTAAACACTGTCTCAATTTCAAGGTGCACATTGATCTATTTAATTTAGGGAGTGATCCAAAATCAACTAACTAGCTATTAAGCTAGGCACACTTGTTCTGAATAACAGAACACTCACATTTATTATTTTATTTTTCTTTCTTTTTTACATATTCGTTTTACCCAAAAGGTACGTGTTTATAACAATGAGAAATAGAAAAAATGTTATGATATAATCAATGAATTTGTAACGTAGGTAATATATAGGCCCATCAACAACTATATATAGAATGTGGCGTATTTTTTAAATTCTTAGTAAAAGCCACTTAACGTGGGTTGATATAAATGGTTAAAGTCAAAATTAATTATCATTCTCTTTCTATATGCAGGTTTGATTATCTTTGACATGTGATCGAACAACCCCATTTTGAAGAGATTACTGTTTGTTGGTTGATATAAGTGATTAAAAATTAAAAGTAACTTTTATTCCCTTGCAGGTTAATTTGATTATCGTACGTTGATACCCATTTTATAGAGATCCTTTAAATTCAGAAACTAGTTAAGTAACAACAAGTACAGCTAGATAAAACTACGGCGACAAAAAAAAACTAGATAAAACTACTTATGCATATTGGTTAACAATTGAAATAAAATTTAAATTAGTTAAGGAAAAATTGTCCACTGATGATTTAATTAAGTTCAGTTTAACAGAAAGACTTAATTATTAAAAATTAAAAGATTCGCATATATATTCTTTTTATATGAAGCAAATAATGTGAATAAGATCAGACCCTGCTAATACGGAGACCTCCGCGCGAGAAATTTCAAAGGAATTGAAAACACCTTTATTTGGTGGATCTTATTAAATTAATAAAATTCATATATATGGATATTAATTAATAAGCAATAATGTATTAAAAATAGAACATTATATAGTATTTACATTCTATTCTTGACTATCATTACTTTTAGTCTTTTATAATACTTTTAAATTTGAATTTAAATTCTATAAAAATTTGATACGTTTTAAATTTATTTACTTAAAAATGATATAGTAGTTTTAGTCTTTTTTTTTCAAGAACTAAAAAAAATGCTTTCGTTGTAGTTATTTATACAATATCATATCCCAGACAATATATATATATATATATATATATATATAATACCATATTTCTTTCAATTAGATACAAATTATTTAGGTAAGTGCATTATTTTACATTTTTACATAAAATGTTAGTCGTCCTATTGTAGTGAAAATTGAAAAAGGACAAAACATCAATATCAATTTCTTTTGAATTTTTCATTACATAATTTGAACATGGATGTTCTGGTGCTGGACTGCTGGTGGCGGCCGGGTTATTTTTTAGTTCAGAATATTTTAAAATGTGGCCATAAATTAAAATTTTATGCACTAAATGATATGTAAATTGACGGATAAGATGTTACGACATGACTTCACCCTACATGACTCATCAAAATCTTCAATCGACAGGACGTGTTGAAATAATATCTAAAGTTTAACAATTAATATATAATATCTTAAAAGTTAATTGTTTATACTTAAAGGTTAACGATATAACTTTAGTGTTGTTTTTTCTTCTTCTTAATATTATATCAGAAGAAAAATTCACCTTGCTAATCTCGATGCCCCTAGCAACTCCAACCATAGTAGGTGCATTGGCGAAATCAGGAGTTTTATTGAGAGGGAGTGAACATAAAAAAATATATCATAAATAAAATTACTTTGAAAATAATATAAATTTAATATATAAAAAATTTAACAAAATCTATTATAGAAATTAAGATCGCTTCACTTAACTCGTGTTTTCATATTGTTAAAATCATCTATGATTAAATATGTATTAAAACTCAAAATATTTCTTTTTCAATGTATGTAATCAAAGAATCATAAAAAAATTGGTCTTTGATTCTATTTCGAAGTCTAGTCTTAATTATCTTCATAGTTGAGAAAAATCTTTCAGTAATTATTGTAGAACATAAAAGAGTGAATACAAGTCTAATCACTCTATCAATAAGAGGGTAAATGATGGACTTTCCAGTTCTTGCTAGCCTTGAGTAAATAATAGTTTATTTTATTTTAGAAGATTAACAATAACAACGACTACAAATAGGAGAAGAAAGAAGAAAAGAGGAAAAAAGAAAGGAATGAAGGGATACCTGAAACTCTTCTCTTTCATTGATTATAGTATCAAATGACACAATTTTCTTGACTCTTTTTGTTCTCTTGGAAATTGTATCTTCTTTTTCTCTTCTATGTGTGTTTATGTGTTCAGACCTCTCCCTTTTATAGTATTTTTTCTCCCTCTTCTTTTTTATTTTTTCCCTTTTTATTATTATTTTTTTCTATTTTATCATCTTCCTTTCCTTTTTTTCTTTTTCTGTTATCTCTCTTTCCCTTTTTATTTTTATTACATTTTTTTCTCTTTTTTATATATTTTTTCTCTCTTTTATGTTTTATTTTCTTTTTATTGTTCTAATATTTTTTCTTTTTTTACTAAGTTTTCTTTATATTTTTTTCTTTCCTCTTTCACCTTTTTTTAATATTTTTTTCTATTTTATCTTTCATTTTCGTTTTATTTTTATTTTTTATTAATTTTTTAAAAAATATATATTTTTATTTTTAAATTTTTAAATTTTAGGGTAGCGGTGGCCCATCCTAACCCCTCCTAATTCCGCCCTTGAGTAGGTGCCAACTAATCAATCCTCATTTTATATTTTGATGATTCGAGAGTAGACGACATTAAAATATCATCGTTAAGGAAGATGAAAACGACATAACAAGTACGTACAAAATTAAAAGTAATTAATAATTATGATTTTTAAATATAAAATGTTAAATAATGGCTAAAACCATGTAGGAAAGAAGAGATTGTTGAATAATGTTAGAGTGACGATTCTACTTTGTTCTCATAAAAAAAAATTATACTTTGTTAATATATATATATATATATATATATATATATTTTATAAAAAAAACTATTATATATCCCATTGAACTTTACATATATCAACCAGAGTGTGATATTATACAATATCTACAGAAGATTTCTCCGTTTGAACATTAGGTTAGTTATTTGATTTATATGAAAAAGATTAAGAGTTTTTTTATTAATAAATATTAATTGTCAATTTATTAATATATTAATTTTTATTAACAGGAGAAATCGATTGATCAAACTCCTAATTTTTTCTCATTTCCCTTATTTTTAATCCTCAAACTAACTTTATATCTGAAAAAGACTAAATAAGATTAATTATATGCAATTAAGGAAAATTAGTTTTGGACACTCTTCAGAGAGTATATACACGTAACATTGAATTGTATTATCTTAAGATAGATTCCATTACCACAACTAAAAGAAGGAAAGAGGAGCTTCATAGCAGACAATAGAAAATGTAGAATATCTACCACCGTGAGTTTTTCATATCATACCACATAGCTCCATACTTTATATATGTGTTAGCATATATCGGCCATTCGACCTAGCACATCAAACAGCAGAAAGCCTGAAAGGACGACTAAGGGTAAAAGCCTTCTTAAGCTTCAATTAAATCTTGATCGTTAACCAAATTACCAAAGTGTATGCAAAATTGGAGTTGTTGAATAACGATTAAATGAATTTAATTAAATTTTCAATTAATTCACTTAAATCTGAATATTCATGAGTGTGAGTATAAAGTCGGTGGGAGTGTTCTAAAACTCTTAAATATGTGAAGGTGGTGTAAAAATATATACATAGATGCTAGTAGTGGCACAATGGGTCTTTGAAAGTGCCTTTATTGGTACAATAGAATGCAGCGTTAATTAAAAAGTGTGAAGTGGAGACACGCAACTGTAACAATAAAGAAAGTTGATGCATACATACTTTATTTTAAGATGATTAAACTTTATTTGATAGAAGATGAATTGTTTATAGGATGTGACGGAAATTGATCAAATTAAAAACCCAAATAGGATTATTATAAAAGGTTGATTTGATGATAATGGGAGAAGAGAGGAGGAAAAGATTCTGAGTTTGAAGTTTCTAATTAACAAAAATTTAACTATTAATCTTTGTTGATCTAAAAATATAAATCAAAACCTAAATGCAAATAAATAAAATTGTACCAACATATTAACTTTGATTTCTTAATCATGGTCTTAAATTCAAACTTTTTGCAATGAAAAAGTAATTAAAGAAAAATTTATCGATAAAATCAATAAATATTGTTCACACCAATTACATGATAAGAAAAATTAAATATGAATGATGCAAAAGGAAGAATAATTTGGACATGTAGTTGAATATTATAATTTAGCGTCACTGACCTATGTTTAATCTTCAAATAATCACTAATTGCTGATTTCTTGTTTTTTAATTTCCATTTGTAATATTTGTAGTAACGAGAATGCCGATTCAACCTTCTCTTATCACTTAAGAAGAGGATTAAGTGACATTTATTTGTCCCAAAACAGCACAATTTTTTTTTAATTCTACCAACACCTGAAATAAAATAATCTTAATTAAGGTACAAATAGAATTTTTCTTTTTGGTCTTTTGAAGGGTGACTTTTGTTATGCTACAGGAATATCAGAATATGGCTGTAATTTACTTGGACAGTCAGACACTCAGACGTTTAATACATCTTGTGTTTTTACTTTTAAGTCTTGTTATGAATAAATTTATTTTGGCTCTTAAAAAAAAAAAACTAATCACCAGATCAAATTGTAATCTTGGGTAAATTTCTCACCATCTGAGTTGTAGTATGCAGATTATAATGGTGGGTCAACAATGGTTAATATAAATGATAATGATTTGTGTCCTTTAATTAAATTATTAGAGTTTAAATTCTGATTGATTTTTGGATGAGATAAATCGTATTGAAAGAAAAATTAATTATCACTTCCAAAAACACCTACTTTGAACCCATACAGTAATAAAAAAATTATAACGCTGAATACTCCTATAGTATCCTCTTTTTCAATAATTAATATCATTTTTTGCCGAAAAAAAATCTCCCACTTCTTCAGAGCAGCTTTATTAGTTTTTTTCCTTCGCAAGCTTTTTGTGTAGTAAATAAATAAGTTCTTACAAACACCCTAATGTGTATTCTCACAAATAGAAAGGATGAATTGATTGCATACCTCTTCATGGTTGATCTCCTTTTTGTAAAGTTGTCCATATCTTTTTTTGGAACACAATTCTAGGCCTGGTCATGTAGCACCAGCCAGTGTTGCTGGGTCTCCTTTTCCTCAATATAATCTAATCTCACCACTAATCGTTTTCAACTTTTTTTTTTTTCTTTTGAAAAGCGACACTGCTTTCCAAGTGGAGTCTGAAATTTCTTTGATGTCGTCATTTGAAATACATATGGTAATCCTATCAGCTTTGAGTCTTTTTCATATATATTTTCAATATCACAAAAAGAAATATATAGATCGTACCATATAAATTTTGGCCTTTTTAGGCTTCGAGGTGTTTTATTTTTTTAATTACTATTTGGAAATAGTTTTTAAATTAATTATCACAAGGGAGTAAATTGTAACAACTGTTACAACTTTTTAATCAGAATTTTATTTTTCTTTTTAATTTTTTACACTGAAGTGGTAAAAAATTTTACAACTTCAATATAATTTTTTTAATTTACGACTTCAAAATCGTAAAATTTTTTATTTTTTTACATAAAAGTAAGTCGAAAATATATTTACTTCCAAGTTGTAAATATATTTACGACTTCTTCATTTTAGTTTTTCTTTTTTAAATTTCACTGTTCACATTTATTTATTTATTTATTATTGGAAATCGTAAATAAGTTTATGACTTTCACAATTTTTTTTAGATTAAGTATTTTTTTATTCTTAAATTT
>PYAF01004752.1:76408-89892 GCA_007407185.1 Glycine tomentella | reverse complement strand
CTGAAAATAAAAAAATAATTAATCTAAAAAAAAAGTAAAACCGTGGAATTCATAAACTTATTTACGACTTCTAACAGTAAATAAATAAAAAAAAAACATGAACAGTAAAAATTAAAAAAAAAACAAAACTAAAATAAAGGAGTCGTAAATATATTTATGACTTCGAATTTAATGAATATATTTTCGACTTGCTTTTAAATTGTGTAAAAAAATAAAACTTCTTACATTTTTAAAGTCCTAAATTAAAAAAAAAATTACACTAAAGTCGTAAAATTTTTTATGACTTCAGTGTAAAAAAATTAAAAAAAAAAATTCTGACTCAAAAGTCATAAAAATTGTTACCATTTACCCCTTTTAATAATTAATTTAAAAACTATCTCCCAAATGTTAATTTAAAAAATAAAACACCCCCATGCCTAATAGTATTATAATTCGCCTCAGCACATGTACTTTTTGTTCATTACTTAATGCACTAAAGCACCAACACTAACTCATAAGGTGTGATCAGGTGTGACACAGGTGATAATAATTTGACTCTTAAGTATATGATAGGAGTTTGACTATGTGAATGGAACACTGCGTGTGGAAAAAAGAATTACCCCTTAATTGGTATTCTATTTCCTTGAGATATAATCTGATGAATGGGGAGATAGCTCGGGGGGGGGGGGGGGGAACACCAACATTAGAACACCTCTAATTTGCGAGGGAACACCTTAAATAGATCAATTTCAATTTGCATAAACCATGCTCTGCTATTAATATTATATTAAACTTCCATCCCATCAGCATAGATACACAGGCACATCTGCTACAAAAATTCGCTGTTGAAATTCATAATGAAAATAACATGTCAATCCTTCTTTTCTGAATTCAGATTTCATATCCTTCAAATAACTCCCCTTACATAACTCTCACTGGAGATTTCATATATTGTATAACAGCCTCAGCTGGGTAAGATAACTGCCTGCAGATACAGAACAAGCATGAGTAGTAGGTTCTGTTATCAAAACAGAAGTTGAACTATTTGGCATGGGCATGGGCATGCGGATTAACATAATACAATATCCACATCTATCTTATAAAAGTGTAACTTACAAATTCTGCATCTAGTAAGCAAAAAAATGTAACTCTGATTTCAACATCCTATGGGAATCATACAAATATTGAATAAAATTATTGTATGGCAACGTAGACTAATACTACAAAGTATTTTCACTTAGAATAACAATTTATCTTTTATACAGTGATAGCAATAAAACTTAAACCTAAAACATAGTACAAACTACTCAAATCTTTCACCACTTATAATAACAATTACAACAATAATTATGGTTCTGACTTCTTATACTTTACACAATTTCCACTTGAGTATGTTGATATACACAATCTAATTTATCTCATGCAACATCATGAACCCATTTGGCATTTGCAAAATTATCACTTTAAGTAGGAGAAATTACTACATGATCCAGGACCATCATAATCTCAGCTAAACTTCAAATGACACAATTCAATGTTATTAATTCTTTCTTGTAAATTGAAAAACTCATGTTACGTAACAATTGGTTGAGACTATGAACTTGTGGTGGTCCGAGACTGTCTAGCTAATACAATTTCTCCTTGATTAGCCTACCTAGTTTGCATCCTTTTGTTCCTCCTGCCACATCTCTACCCAATTCTTCTGAACCTCTTCCACCCCAAGAAAAGAACCTTCCTTTTCAGCATCCAAGCTTGTGGAAAGTGCCCCATACGCAATCCCAAGAGAGGAAGCCCCAAAAGTCAATAGTGTTGTCAAAAAGGGTAACCAAAGTGGTGCATCCCACACATGCTTCTCCTTAAGCTCCCCAAAGAGACGCAACAGGGCCAACCCCAAACCCATTGGCACCCCAACAGAGAACAAGATCCTACCTATTAGCCTGTACATAACTTCTTGGGGAAGCTCATCATCATCATCATCATTGTTATTCCTTCTCATGGGCTTCTTATTATTGACATTATCACTTGCAACAGTACTTGGAGGCCTAGTGGAAGAAAATCCTTTGGCACTAGCACGTGGCTTTAATGTGCTGAAGGGGTGGTTGATTTTTTGTGTAGGGTGATGATAAACTGGGAAGTTTGGTTTCCATGGAGAAAGTTTTGAGAGATTGAGGGCTGTATTTGGTGCACAAATCAGAGTTTTCATGGCTTCTCTGTTGATATTGTTTGGTTGTTCGTTATGGTTGGAGTGGAGATATTTTATTGACGTATATCTGCCTATCTTATCCATAATAAAAGTAAACGGATGGTCGTGAACCTCATTGTTTTATGTCAATATATCGCCTGAGATTTTTGTTAGCATAATAATAACGGCAAAAAAAATAAAATAATGATTTTCAATAAAAAAAAATTACAAATTTGGAACTATTTAGGCTTAGGAACAGGTAGACACGCCTGGACGTGACTGAATACGACATTCAGATTGGACGTGACACAATTTGGACGTGTCTGACCCCTATATAAGCAAAAAAAAATTTACTTTTTTCCCATATTTACCATTTCACCTTCTCTCTAAAAGTTTTTGAACTTTTCTCTAGAGTTTTTAGTGGGTTATCTTTGCAGCGAAGCTCTGCCAACAAGTAAGTGAATTTAATAATTTTACATATTATTTAATATGTTATATTATTGCATTAGAAAATTGTTAGGGCCATATGAAGTTGTTAGCGACATAGGTAATTTTTAGCGGCGTAGATATTAGCTTAGTAGAGAATTGTTAGGGACGGTTATATATAATTATTTTAGATGATAGTTTAGTTTAGGATTTAGAGTTTAGGATTTAGAGTTTAGGGGTTAGGGTTTAGGATTTATAATTTAGAGTTTAGGTGTTAGGGTTTAGGATTTAGTTTAGTTTAGTTTTTAATTTAGAATTATTTAACTAAAGTTATTTAGTTCAGTTTAGTTAGAACTATTTTATTAAAGTTATAGTTTAGTTTAGTTTATTTTTTTATAAATAGGAAGTATTAAGTTAGGGTACTAAATTATTAATTATAATTTTGATTTATTTAAGATAATTATTTGTAATGTAATTTAATTTGAATGTATTCAATTATTAATTATAATATTGATTTTTTTATATTAAGATAGGCATTAGATGGTTGATTCATCATCGTCTGATTCTTCGCTGTCTGGATCCGATCATGAAGGTGAGCCCAGAGATCCGACGACACATGTTATCCCTACCCCGTATAAGTGGGGTGTTTTGCGGAGGCATACCCAGCGCACCCACGTTTCACAAACTGTGTGGAATGAGGACACATGTCGAGTGTTGAAGACTCGATGTGGTAAAGTCACGGGGGGGGGGGGCCAGGATGGATTCCTACATGTCGCACGCATGCGACATATTCAGGTATGCAATTTTGAATTGAATAAATTAAATTTTGTTTTAATTTAAACTACAAAAATGTTTTTGTTTATAACTGTACATATGAATTGATTATTGTTTAAAAAAATTTAGATCGATCCTGCGCTTATTAGTGCTCTGGTTGAGAGGTAGAGATCAGAGACACATACATTTCACATAATGCAGGGAGAGATGATCATCACGTTAAAAGACGTGACTGGTATCTTAGGATTGACCCGGATCCACCTCAGACGACTGGGCCACCGTCATTGAAGACGTATTTGGTCATCTTCATCATGCAAAGGGTTAGCTGAAAGGTGGATTTTTGCGTCTGTCTTACTTTGATAGACATTATGCACATTGAGGGGAGGTAGTTGCAGATCCCCTAGAAGTCATGCGGTTTACGAAGGCGCACATTGCACGTATGATTGGAGCGTGGTTACTATGTGACAGATTTGGGGGGAGCACTGTCGCCCGTCGCTACGTCCCGTTGCTTGGAGGAGACTTCGAAGACATAGGTGGATAGTATGGTCACTAACAAATTTATGTGTTCTTAATAGGTGGATAGTATGGAGACCTCCACCTATGTAACCAATGACCATACTATCCAACAAAATGCAATAAAAGTTGATGATTATAAGACCTTTTTGATTTTATGTGTTCTTAATAGGCCTTGTATAAGGCCATATTATTATTGTTTTACTTTATTTTGAGAGCTTTGATGCTTAATTTTACTTGTTCTTTTATTTGGATTCAATTATGACTATTGAGCAACTATCAAAGTTAAATTTAAATGAGAAGTCATTAATTCTAAATTTTATTTCCTTCATTTGTTTTATTTGTATATCTTTTAAATATTAATGACAAGCCACACATCTACTCCTTTTTACCATGTCTCCTTCCCTTCATTTAAAAACTATAATTTATTTTTAACAAGTTATTGTTTAAAAAAAATTAATGGCTCTGTTATTTTTATTTCTCTTATTTATGGTGAAGACAAAAAGTAGAACATGTCCAAATAGTGAAAAGAACCTACAACAAAATGAAAAAAAAATGGAGTAGAAATTTACAGTAATTTTTGAAATATTTGATGTGTAATTATTTGGAAAATTTAATAGAGCGTTTACTGAATACAATACTTATGATAATAAAAAGATTTAATTTTTGAACTGCTATAATATTATTAGACTATTTAAAAAATATAAATTTAATAATTTAATTATTAATTAATAATAATTTAATAACATTATAACAATTAATATAAAATTTTAACTAATTATTCTTTGAAACCTTTGATTGTATCTTACTTGCCATGAGAAAGGAATGCAATTAAAAGTATGGAGCCTAATCAGTAGTAAAAACAAAATCAACACCCGCAACACCTTCAGGAGAAATTCTTGCTTTAGTGTAGTTATTTGAAAAAATTAAAATTAACTATGGTTAATGTTTTAGAAGAATTAAAAAGACTCATTAATATAGAAGATAATAATGACCCACATTATTTACATGCTACATAATAAATGGTACAGATCAAGAAAAATATCTTGCTCTTGGAGCAAGCAAGAATTTCTCTTTAAAATGTGTGTTGCATGGGTGTGTTTTTTTGAGGGAGTGTTTGTTAAATATTTTCTTATGTATATTTAGTTATGGAGATTGTCTGGTTTTTATAACAGCTCAGTTGTCTTTCTTTGCTAATTTATTATCCATGTGGGGGTGTTGGCGTAGTGTTGTTTTTTTGTATAAAGTGTTATTATTTATTTAGAGACTCTCAAATTTTAGTGAAAAGTAAATTAAATTTAAAATTGATTAAAAAATTAAAAAAGTTCAACTACTACATACAATAAGTATTTTAAAAATTTGCTTAAAAAAGTATTTAAAAAATATAAATACATTAAATTTTTTACCCCAATAATACAAATAAAATATATATTTACCAAAATGATACAAATCAACTATTATTTACATTTATCATACAAATTACTTTTTATAGGAGAGAAATCCATTTCCCCCAAATTGTTTTCTCATCTCTTTTTTTTTTTTTTTTTTTGAGAATCGGTTCCCTAAGCATCGATTTCTTAACATTTTTTTTTTTTTTTTTGAATTCGCCTTACTACATTGGTTCCTGTGAAACCGATATAGTAAGGCCTTCTTTTAAAATAAAAACACAGTTGAGATTGTGTATTTTTTTTGTTTTTAATTTTTTTTATTATTTTAGTTTTGTTTTTTTGAGTTTTTAAAAAATAGTTTTCTAATTTTTGTTACCCTTGGTTTTTTAAAAAAAATATGTTTTTGTTTTTTGTTTTTTATTTTTTGTTACAACTTTTAAGTGTTTTAATTTGTTTAAATTTTTTTGGTTTACTAATTTATATATTAATTTAAAAGAATATAATTTATCTATACTTATGTAAAAACTTGAATATAAAATACATGTTTAAATTGATTAATAGAGCAAGTTAAACTTTTAAATTGATTAAATCAAAGCTGAAAATAAAATCCATAATAGATTATAGACCAAATTCAATCATTACATTTTTTACCTACTTATTAACATATATTTTTTTACATGTTTGTTTTGTTATCATATCATAAATCCTATGAAAGTTATATTTTTATAATTATATTTTTCCTCTCCCTATATGTCTGATAATAACATTGTGAATGTTCACCAAATATTTTTTCCTATGAGATGATACATTTATGATATTTTTACATATCAAATGTTTTGAATTACTAAGAAGATGGTATCATTGAATAAAATTTTAAAAGTCACTTTTTAAATTAGAAAAAATTTAAGTTAATGATAAAATTAATTTTATTTGATTTTTATATTTTATTTTAATAAAAACATTTAGCTTATTAAAAATAAGTGAAAAAAATATAAATGATAATAAAAAGAAAAAGAGCATCTAGCAAACAATGAAAAGAAGATTAAAAATATAGAAACAAATTCAATTGAAGTAAAATACTTAAATTTGAATTAATACAACAAAATTTTACAAATACAAATAATATGACATACATTCAATGTTGTTGGCTGGAGCCTACAAGGTGACTTCAATTTTTCTTTGTATGACTTGCGATGTGACACACAAAACATCACTTTGATTGACCCGATTCTCGAATATTCATTTCGGTGTGGATACAAGTGGAGATAGGACGATCCTTAGTACTTCTTTTCTTTTCTAGGTAGGGGGATATCATTGGCTCGTGACACGGTGGCCAACAGGCTTTATTGCACAATTCTCTAAACAATCCTCTGTATACATTGGAAACACTTTCCAACATATACATGGGATGTATGTAGTTCTTGTACTCATGATGAGCATGCTTACAAGCAGCAACAACATGAGAACAAGGCATATTCCACTTCTAGAATTTGCCACAGTCACACCACCTTCCATCCAACCTGACCGTGAAATCTCCAATGGGTCAAACCTCTCTCGGGTTTATTGTATCTTGGACCAAGAATCGTGTGTCGCATCGATCGAACTCAAGAACATTGTGAGTGTTTGTCTTTCTAAGTGCGTCTTCGATGGTCTTGTTTAGTACTTCCATATAAACTTGGCCAGATGCAAGCATTGTTTCGGTTTCTCTCTCTCTTTTGTTGAACAATGCATTACACCTTACATATGTGGATTTTACTAGTGCATCTGTTGGCATATTTCTTTATTTCTTGAGTAAAGAATTAATTGACTCAGCAAGATTGGTGATCATGTGCCCCCATCGTCGGCCACCATCTCATGTGAGAGTCCATTTTACTCACGGAATCTCAATGAGCCAATTAATTGCTCGGTCAGCATCTACTTCCTCCATCAGTATGTTGTAGTAGTAATTGAACATAGATAAGGGTGTGAAATAAATTGGATTCCCTAGCATGAGTAGATAAAGGTATGAAATAAATTGAATTCTTTGACGTGAGTAGATAAGGGTCTAAAATACATGGGATTTGCCAACGTGAGTAGATAAGGGTCTGAAAAAAATTGGATTCCCTGGCCTGAGTGTATAAAGGTTTGAAATTAATTAGATTCCCTGACATGAGTAGATATGGGTCTGAAATGCATTGGATTCCCTGACGTGAGTACATAAGGGTCTGAAATGCATTGGATTCTCTGACGTGAATAGATAAAGGTATGCAAATGCATTGGATTGCCTGGCGTGAGTACATAAGGGTCTGAAATAAACTGAGAGAAAAAAAAAAGAG
Organism: Glycine tomentella; assembly: GCA_007407185.1. Classification (NCBI taxonomy): domain Eukaryota; kingdom Viridiplantae; phylum Streptophyta; class Magnoliopsida; order Fabales; family Fabaceae; genus Glycine; species Glycine tomentella. The sequence continues at coordinate 82,315 of PYAF01004752.1, read as the reverse complement.
CACAACAAACTTCATACAAAATAGGCTTTGTCTCCTTTTAAATGTGGGGTCCTGGGTTAAGGTTAAGGTGTTAGGACCTAGGGTTAGGGTTAGGGTTTGGAGCATTGGATTCCCAGACGTGAATATATGAAGTTGTAAAGCATTGGATTCCCTGATGTGAGTAGATTAGGGTTTAAAATAAATTGAACCTATAAGTGAGACAAAACAAGTGCATGAACCAAGTGACCAAAAACAAGAATTAATTAGTAAGACTTGAACATTTGAATCCATGAAGTAACTTTTAGCGCTTAGATTGTTATTTGTATCAACTGTTTTGGTTAAAATATCGTTCCATTACTATAGTTTTCAAGTCAATAAACATATTAAGACAACTTTTGGGTATTGATTCAGCCCTGAAACGCATAAACCAAGTAGCACAACATAGAAAAAAATACTAAAACTTGAAGATTTCAATCCATGAGGGCAACTTTTGTCACTTAGATTCTTAATTGTTTCAGGTGTTTTGGTTAAAATAATGTTTCATTCTCATATTTTTCATGTCAATAATGCCATTAAGACAATTCTTGAGTCTTGATTCATCTATCAAACGCATCAACAAAGTGGCAAAACATAGGGAAAATTTACGAAAACTTGAAAATTTCATTCCACGAGGGCAAATTTTGTCACTTTAATTCTTATTTGTTTCGAGTGTTTTGGTTAAATAATGTTTTATCACCATATTTTTCATGTCAATAAAGTCATTATGATGATTTTTGGGTCTCAATTCAGCCCTCAAACGCATGAACCAAGTGGCCAAAAACAACAAAAAATTACTAACAGTTGAACATTCCAATCCATGAGGGCAACTTTGGGGACTTAGATCTTTATTTGTATTAGGTGTTTTAGTTGAAATAATGATTCATTCCCATTTTTTTCATGTCAATAAAACCGTTAATTCAACTTTCTGGTCTCCATTCAACCCTCAAATGCATGAACCATGTGACCAAAAAACAAGAAAAAATTACTAACAGTTGAACATTTGAATTCATGAGGCCAACTTTGGACACTTAGATTTTAAGTTGTGTCATATATTTTATTTAAAATAATGTTTCATGCCCTTAGTTTTGATGTCAACAAAGCCATCAACATAACTTTCGAGTATTAATTCGGCTCTTAGATGCATTCAAAAAATAAGGCAAAATGAAGAAAAAATTACTAACACTTGAAGATTTCAATTGATACTTAAAACTTTTGATATTAAAACACAAATGACGACAACTCAAAAACACAACAATGAAAACACACATATGAGTCCTACAAATCATTAAATAATAAAACTTACTCAAATAAATTACTAACACTTAAATGCATTCAAGGTTCATTGCTTGAGCGAGGTATTCATCCAATTCCTCAAAATTGAGAAAGTTGGCAATAATTGGTGGCGGATGTGCACATGTTTGTGTGAGCGGGTCCGCAGTGGTAATATACAACTCTAGGCATGTGTACTTGCCAATATCACCAACAAATAATAAAGGTAAATGAAAATGTATATCCTTCACCACTTGACCATATGGTAGACTAATGTTGTTTCCAATAGCCTATTTCAACGCATCAAATGAAATTCTGTTGTCAAGTTGAATGAACTTTGGTGAACAGTGTACAAACAATGAACCATGTTTAGTTGTTATGATGGCACCATCTGATAATTGCTATTCATACGTAAATTTTACATGTAAATCACATAGCAATTATCTTCTTTTTCTTTTTTTAATGCTTCTTTTGTGATTAAAACATAAGAATTTAGCTTCTTCTGAGCTTTTATCAAGTAGATGCTAAAAATTAGTTGATTTATAGTGTGTTGGTCATATTTTTTGTAGAAATTATACAGCAGAGACATGGAAGATGGATTAAAGATCTGGAGTAGGGCGCTCAGCGTGACATACCCACTTGGCGCAGCAGGCCTGCTCAGTGCGACAACTTGCTTAGCACATGGCCACTTATCCAGCTGGACTCTGCAAGCGCATTTAGCACGCACCTGCCCATTAGTGTATCCAATGTCAAAAAACACAAGTGGGTTGAATTTTGAAGATAAAAATGAGAAGGAATCCACTCCATTGAAGCATGCTCCACACCATTGTTCCCCCATTTTCTTCTATTTCCTTTCATTGCCTCTTGCTTCTCTTTGTATTTGTAAGTCTCTCACGACAATGAAAGGCTAAACCACCCATTGTTAGGAGCTCAAAAACTAAACACTCTTAATGTAATGATTCTCACTATATATTTAATGTTATTTTTGTATTATTGTCTCTTTTCTGAGTTTATTGTCATGTATGTGGTTTGATCATTCATACTCATGTATTGTTATAGGTTTTATGCATTGGAAAATGTTTATTTCCTATGAACTTGAAAAGAACATCTAGGTGATCCTTATCTAGGGATAGAATGGTATTATTTAGCCTAAAGTATTCATCTTTACTCTTAATGCAAATCGTTTGATGTAGCTCTCAAGGGATTAGGAGTAAAATTAGGTGATTTAGGTTCTTCCACATGAGGAATTATGGTTATAGTAGGTTAGAAGATGAAGGTAATATGGGAATAATATTAAATAGGGAAAAAATTCTAACATTGTATCAAGAGTAGTTTCGGTTAGTTGAGCCCCAACATGTTCTGTATTCTGCATCAATTGTCAACTCACCTCTCTGAGTCTTTGTGTTTTCTCTCCTGCACATAATCTATTTCGTATTTTAATTTATGTTGAATTCATTTACATGATCACTTCCTAAATACCAAAATTTAGTCTGTCAACCGCTTAAAATAGACGTATACAAACTCTGAGTATAGTCAAAGTCCCTGTGGACTCGACACTCGGATTTACCATTTTAATACTACTTGGACAATTTGGTGCACTTGCCAAAAAGTTAACAAGTTTTTGGCATCATTGTTGGGGACTTTGTTCCTTGTACTTTGTAGTTGTATATTCTCATTTTAAGCATTAATTCCTTATTCTTTAATTCGTTATTTTAATTACGTTTTATATTCAATTCTTGAACCTTGTTAATTTGTTTCTCTAGTGCTTTTATTCTTGTATGCAAGGTAAAACTTTGACAGACGATCTTGTTCCATTGAACTCAGAGATTCAAGCTACCTGTCGGAGAAACAACGTTGCAAGAAGGAGACAAGAGTGACAAGAGAGGCAAGCTAGACAAGGGGAAAAAAGAGCCTCTTCCTCTATATCATCTTCATCCCATCCTCTTGTATTGGAGGAACCAACCTTGTTCACCCCTCCTCTTATCTTTGAGGAGCCTCTTATGGCAAATGACAGACCACCAAGAATGATGCTTGAGGATTATTCTAGCTCCACAATGCAGTAATACTTCACTAGTATTGTAGGTTGAAGGTTCAAGCGTCCAACATCTCATATCCTTAGTCACTCATTTAGGTGATTCATCGTAAATCTTTTTATGGTTTGCCCAACGAAGATCCTTATGCTCATTTGGCTACTTACATAGAGATATTTAACACAATCAAGATCGCTGGAGTTCCGTACAAATGCTATCTCCCTCAATTTATTCTCCTTTTCTTTGGCCAGTGAAGCAAAAAGATGGTTACACTCGTTCAAAGGTAATAGTTTCAGAACCTGGGATGAGGTAGTGGAGAAGTTCTTGAAAAATTATTTTCCAGAATCCAGGACAGCTGAGGAGAAGGCAGAAATATCATTTTTTCATCAGTTTCTTGATGAATTACTCAGTTAAGCTTTAGATCGCTTTCATGGTTTGCTTCATAAGACTCCCACACATGGGTTCAGTGAGCTAATCTAGCTTAACGTGTTCATAGATGGCTTGCAACCCCATTCAAAGAAACTTCTTGATGCATCTACTGGTGGAAAAGTTAAATTGAAGACCCATGATGAAGCCTTGGAGATTATAAAGAATATGGTAGCAAGTGACTATGTTATCCTCCGGGATAGAGCCTATAACCCTGCCAAGAAGAGGCTCCTTGAACTTACATCTCAAGATGCATTGTTGGCTCAGAATAAGCTCCTAGCAAAGCAGCTGGAGACCCTCACAGAGACATTGAGTAAGCACCCTCAACAACTGCATTTAGTTTGAGCAGCTTCACCTTCTATGATGCAAGTTGGAGGATGTGCCTTGTGTGGCGAGGCTCATGAGTCCGGCTTATGCATGACTCAAGAGGAAGCGTCAAAGGAAGTCAATTATATGGCCAACTGTTAGACTATTGGCAAGCGTACCAATTGTCGTTGTAAGTTACAAAATTTATAAAAGTTCGTCTCCACAGGGACTTGATTTTTACTCAGTTAATTCAAATAAAGTTTAACAGTTTAATAGTTTATGTACAGTGAGTGTGAACGGAGTTTCATGTAATTGCGGAAATAACGAAATGATGAAAATTTAGTAGAAACGGAAATAATAAATCTAGTACAGAAGATTACGAATAATTACTGAAAATAAAACGAGTTTGATTAATTAAAGAGCGTAGGATTGGATTTCATCGTTCATACCCTTAGTATTCAATTAATATTACCATGCATAAGTTATTTTCTATTATTATTGATGCACACATAAAATCAATCCAAATCGATGTCTCGCATTTGAGAATCCTAAGAATATTTATCAAATAGCGATTTCTCGCATATGAAATAAATATCCCAGCGTTACGATTATATTCACGTGTTTATTTGCAATCTAAACGTTATGCTCTATGTCTAGCAACGTAACGTAAAGAGTAAATTTATTCATTTCAAACCCTAAGATTACTTTTCAGTCTCACTTCGAGTTTAAGTTCGTGATACTAGTGATCAAGTAGTATCAAGCGTTAAGTACGGAATAAATTTACCAATAACAAATAGAAAGACTTATGCAGAAATAAATATCAAAAGAAATACTGTAAGGGTAAGAAGATTACATCCAATCCTTTGAGAAAAGCTAGCTGAGCATGGGCAGAACCTCCTTAGAAAAATAGGTGAAAAGATTCATCACTGCTTTCTGTTTCGGCAGAGTTTCCACCCTATTTTTCCCTCTCTTACTAACCTAAACTCTCCACTAACAAGGATTTAAAGAAGCAAAAAGCTTAGGGACAGCTTAGAGCAAGAGGAAGAAGAGAAAAATTGCTTGGAAGGATTGTAATTTGCCTTTGGGGGTGCATGGGTATTTATAGGGGTTGGTCTGAGTGATTTTGGTCGCCCAAGCGACCCATTTACTCATGTTTTGGTCGCCCAAGCGAGCTAAAGCCCAACTTGTTGATCCACTTGGCCCACTTGCACGTCCACTTGCTGAAGCCACTCGCCCAGGCGAGCAATTTGCACTACATTAACTCGCCTGGGCGAGTTAAATGTACCTTCTGGAATAAATTTTTGGGCCTTGGGCCTGGTTTGCTTGATGTACCCCCAAATTTGCTTTATGGTCCCTTTTTGCTTGCTTTTTGTTTCGAAAGCCTCGGAAATCGTCGAATGCTAGCAAAATAAAAAGAAAGCTTGGATGAATCTTCGAGAAACATAAATACTAAGTGTTTAACATAAACTAACTAGATTAGGGTAAATTTTGACAGATATTCTTAGTTAAAACACAAGATAAATGCTTCAAATGTAATCCGAATTTCACTAAGATATGGCATTTATCAACTCCCCCAAACCTAGAATCTTGCTTGTCCTCAAGCAAGAATAAAAATTATTTGGAAACATGTTTTATAAAGAATCAACTTCAAAAAATGACCAGAACATATTTTCAAATGGTTAACCTCAAGAATTGAAACCGAAAGATGAAATTCACATATCCAAAGGAAATTAAGATCAATTTACATTTCTTTTCTAAAGATATCAGAGGAAACATATGACTGATTTGCACAGAGGAAAACCTCTCAGTGTTTAATTCTCTCACAGGTAAGTGTTTTATCTCAATTCCTTCACTGATA
>PYAF01004752.1:21053-70469 GCA_007407185.1 Glycine tomentella | reverse complement strand
TCAAAGTTTCAAAAGCATGTAAACATAAATCATCAAAATGAAATGGGACATCTTTATTCAAAAGATTGCTAAGTGGCTTAGCAATTTTTGAAAAATCCTGAATAAACCGTCGGTAGAATCCTGCATGTCCCAGAAAGCTTCGAATGGCTTTGACGTTGTTTGGTGGAGGCAATTTTTCTATGACGTCCACTTTAGCCTTACTACCTCAATACCCTGCATAGAAATCTTATGTCCTAATACAATGCCTTCCGTCACCATGAAGTGACATTTCTCCCAGTTAAGTACAAGGTTAGTTTTAATACAACGCTTCAAAACAACATCAAGATTAGACAGACATGTATCAAAAGAGGTACCAAATACTGAAAAATCATCCATGAATATTTCGATGCTTTTCTCAACTAAATCAGAAAATATGGAAAACATGCATCGTTGAAAAGTAGCAGGTGCATTACATAAACCAAATGGCATCTTCCTATATGCAAAAATACCGAAAGGACAAGTAAATGCAGTTTTCTCTTGGTCTTGTGGATCAACACAGATTTGGTTATATCCAGAATAACCATCGAGAAAACAATAAAATTTCTTACCTGCTAGCCTTTCTAGAATTTGGTCCATGAAGGGTAAAGGAAAATGATCCTTCCGGGTGGCATTGTTGAGTTTTCTATAATCAATGCACATTCGCCATCCAGTGACAGTACGTATAGGAATCAGCTCATCTTTATCATTCTTTATGACTGTCATACCACCCTTTTTTGGCACCACTTGAACAGGGCTTACCCATTGGCTATCTGATATGGGGTATATCATTCCTGCTTCCAACAGCTTCACTACTTCTTTTCTCACTACTTCCTTCATGGTTGGGTTCAGACGTCTTTGTGGTTGTGCAACAAGTTTAAAGTCTTTTTCCATTAAAATTTTATGCATGCAATATGAAGGACTGATACCTGTTAAATCTGACAAGGTCCAACCAATAGCCTTACTGTTTTGTTGTAAGACTTGCAATAATTTCTTTTCTTCATCCTCAGAAAGCTTTGCACTGATGATTACAGGTTTCTGAGAATTTCCTGCAAGAAAAACATATTTTAGATGTGAAGGAAGTACCTTAAGTTCTAGCATTGGTGCCTCATCCTTCTTTTCTTCCTTTAATTCTTCAAATATGTCGTGAGGAACAGGTATTTCTTTGCAGGCGTTCAATTGATGAAGATACTCTGATGTGTTGCTATCTCCATCTTCTTCTTGAGTTAATGCTTTCTCCAAGCCATCTTTCTTGTGAAAGAATTTTCTAGAGTCGGAAATAACTTCATCGAGAAGATCAACTCTAAAACATTCTTTCTTATCTACATGGTGTTTAATGGCTTCAAGAACATTAAACTGAACTTCATCATCATGAACTCTGACAGTGAGCTTTCCCTCATCAACATCAATAAGAACTTTGGCAGTCTACATAAAGGGTCTACCAAGAATCAATGGTATTTCACTGTCTTCGTCCATTTCCATTACGACAAAGTCGACTGGGAAAAAGAACTTGTCGACTTTCACCAACACATCTTCGATGACACCATATGGATGCGTGATAGATCTGTCAGCTAACTGCAACGTCATCCTGGTAGGCTTAATTACAACTGCTCCTATCCTCTTAACCATGGATAATGGTATGAGGTTGATGCTTGCACCTAAGTCAAGAAGAGATCTTCCCACAGATAAATTACCAATAGTAACAGGAATTGTAAAGCTACCTGGATCTCTAGACTTTTCAAGGAGAGTCTTTTGGATGATGGCACTGCATCCTGCATCTAGCTTTATGGTCTCCTCATCGGTGTATCTTATCTTCTTAGTTAGAAGATTTTTCATAAACTTAGCATATGTTGGCATCTGCTCCAATGCTTCAGAAAAAGGAATATTTATTTGTAACTGCTTGAAGATGTCAAGGAAACGTTTGTATTCCCTTTCCTTTGACTTCTTGGATGGAGCATGTGGATATGGCATATGTTGGACTGGTGGTGGGGTTAAGGTTGTCTTGCCTTTGTCACTCCCTTTCTTTTTATCCTCACTTATCACTTTTCTCTCAATTTTTTCATTAGGTTCACCCTCTTCTTTTTCTTTTTCACTTTCTTTTTCCAACTCATCATTTTTTCTATATTTCCTTCATTTTTCTTTTCTTCCTCATCATTTCTACCCACTACAATTCCCCTTCTAGTGATAATTGCTTGACACTGCTCCTTGGGATTAACTTGGGTATTTGCTGAGAAAGATCCACCTCCATTGTCAGTCAACTGCTTTGCAAGCTGCCCCACATGAACTTCTAGATTTTTGATAGAAGCTTCGGTGTTCTTTTGATTGCTGATGGTCATTTGCATGAATTGTGTCAAGGTGTCTTCCATCTTTGTCAATCTATCGGTTTGAGCTTGCTGAGGTGCATTTCTATTAGAAGGACCTGAAAAAGAATTAGAAGAACTAGCAAAGGAATTGTTAGGAGGACTTGCAAAAGGAGGGTTAGTGGGAACATAAGCATTATTATTTTGCCTCCAATTATAGGTTTGATTAGAACCTGGACCATTACGATAGCCTTGGTAATTTCCTTGATAGTTTTGAGGTCTTGACTGATTTTGCATGTAATGTGCTTCTTCTTCTTGTGGAAAATCACCGGGTACCGTACAATGGCCATTTTGGTGGTCTCCCCCACAAAGATCACATCTCATTATTTGATGGGCTGAATGAGAATGAGATTTTTGTGAGCTTCCTTGCTGAAGTTGAGGAATTTGGCCTATTTGTTTGGTTAAGGCCTCTAATTGCTGGGTCAAAAGCTTATTTTGAGCCAAGATTTTGAGTATCAAGCTCTAGTATCCCTTTCCTCTACATGGGTGATCTATCATGATGAGATTGATAGTCACTTGCAGCTATTGAGTCGATGATCACGATTGCTTATTCGGGACTTTTAGACATCATGGTTCCCCCAGCTGAAGCATCAAGGATCATCTTGGTTTGGGGCCTCAAACCACTATAAAAGATGTGTAATTGTGCGGCGTCATCAAAATTGTGGTTTGGGCACCTTCTCAATAGGGATTTAAATCTTTCCCAAGTCTCACAGAGGGGTTCATCTACTCCTTGAGCAAAAGTGGCAATTGCGGACTTTGCACTGATGAATCTTGAAGGAGGAAAGAATCTAGCGATGAATTTTTCTTCCAAATCTTCCCACGTGCTTAGACTCTTGTTGGGTTGTGATTGAAGCCATGTTTTAGCTTTGCCTGTCAAAGAAAAAGGAAAAGCTCGAAGATAAACAGCTTCCGCATCCTCGTCAGAAGCTCCCATTGTACTGCATAACTCCATGAATGTGGACAGGTGAGTGTATGGATCCTCATGGTCCATCCCTGAAAAGGGATGTGAACCAATTAGACTGAGTAATGTTGGCTTCAGCTCCACAACCTTATTGTTGAAAGGAGGGATGACTATGCTGTTGTAATGCTTTGGGCCTTGTTGGTAAGCATAGTCACCAAGAGTCCTCCTTGGTGGTCTATCTTCACCTTCCCCTCGATCGGCCATATTATCACGAACAGGTGGCTTTTCGGATGAAGGAGGATCAATAGACGAAGTTTCCTCTGATGTCCTACTGGCTTCTAGTGTCTTTTTCTTCCTATTTTTCCTTTCTGTTTTGGTGATTTCTGGGTCAAACAAAAGTTTATCTGCAGAAAACTTACTTCACATAAAGGAAGAAGAACAAACTACAATATCCTGTAAGCATCGAGGTTAAAATAAAAGAGAATTTATATACAAAATCAAACCTAAAATAAAATAAAATAAGAGAAAGTTCTACTAAACTGATAAATTAGATCTAAAAGAACTGAGTAAATAACTCAAATCCCCGGCAACGGCGCCAGAAACTTGTTAGACTATTGGCAAGCGTACCAATTGTCGTTGTAAGTTACAAAATTTATAAAAGTTCGTCTCCACAGGGACTTGATTTTTACTCAGTTAATTCAAATAAAGTTTAACATTTTAATAGTTTATGTACAGTGAGTGTGAACGGAGTTTCATGTAATTGCGGAAATAATGAAATGATGAAAATTTAGTACAAACGGAAATAATAAATCTAGTACGGAAGATTACGAATAATTACTGAAAATAAAACGAGTTTGATTAATTAAAGAGCGTAGGATTGGATTTCATCGTTCATACCCTTAGTATTCAATTAATATTACCATGCATAAGTTATTTTCTATTATTATTGATGCACACATAAAATCAACCCAAATCGATGTCTCGCATTTGAGAATCCTAAGAATATTTATCAAATAGCGATTTCTCGCATATGAAATAAATATCCCAGCGTTACGATTATATTCACGTGTTTATTTGCAATCTAAACGTTATGCTCTATGTCTAGCAACTTAACGTAAAGAGTAAATTTATTCATTTCAAACCCTAAGATTACTTTTCAGTCTCACTTCGAGTTTAAGTTCGTGATACTAGTGATCAAGTAGTATCAAGCGTTAAGTACGGAATAAATTTACCAATAATAAATAGAAAGACTTATGCAGAAATAAATATCAAAAGAAATACTGTAAGGGTAAGAAGATTACATCCAATCCTTTGAGAAAAGCTAGCCGAGCATGGGCAGAACCTCCTTAGAAAAATAGGTGAAAAGATTCATCACTGCTTTCTGTTTCGGCAGAGTTTCCACCCTATTTTTCCCTCTCTTACTAACCTAAACTCTCCACTAACAAGGATTTAAAGAAGCAAAAAGCTTAGGGACAGCTTAGAGCAAGAGGAAGAAGAGAAAAATTGCTTGGAAGAATTGTAATTTGCCTTTGGGGGTGCATGGGTATTTATAGGGGTTGGTCTGAGTGATTTTGGTCGCCCAAGCGACCCATTTACTCATGTTTTGGTCGCCCAAGTGAGCTAAAGCCCAACTTGTTGATCCACTTGGCCCACTTGCACGTCCACTTGCTGAAGCCACTCGCCCAGGCGACATTAACTCGCCTGGGCGAGTTAAATGTACCTTCTGGAATAAATTTTTGGGCCTTGGGCCTGGCTTGCTTGATGTACCCCCCCAAATTTGCTTTATGGTCCCTTTTTGCTTGCTTTTTGTTTTCGAAAGCCTCGGAAATCGTCGAATGCTAGCAAAATAAAAAGAAAGCTTGGATGAATCTTCGAGAAACATAAATACTAAGTGTTTAACATAAACTAACTAGATTAGGGCAAATTTTGACAGATATTCTTAGTTAAAACACAAGATAAATGCTTCAAATGTAATCCGAATTTCACTAAGATATAGCATTTATGACCAACCCAAACCGCCAAGGTTATCACTAGGGTGAAACTCAGGTTATCATCAGGGAGGTAACTTTTCTCAAAATCAAGGCCAAAATTAAAGGTTTCATCTAGGAAATAATTTTAGCTAGGACCAAGTGGGCTCGTCTAACCGACCCCCTAATCTAGGTCCTAATCGTTATGAGAGAACCGCCAAGTTGGAGGACACACTGACTCAATTTTTGCAAGTCACAATCTCTAATCATAAAAGAATTGAGTTAGCCATTAAGAACCTTGAAGTGCAAGTTGGCCAACTGGCTAAGCAAATTGCTGAGAAATCCACTAGGATCTTTGTGGCAAACACAGAGAAAAATCCAAAGGAAGAATGCAAAGTGGTGCTCACAAGAAGTAAGAAAAATTAGAGTATTAAGGGGGATTAGAAAGTTGAAGGAGTAGTGGAGGATGCTAGTGATGGAGAAGAAAATGTGAGAGCAAAAAGAGAGGCTAATAATAATAAGAAAAGCGATAAAAGAAAAGAGTGAAGAAAAAGAAAAAAAATGAAAAAGAAGAAAAAAATAGTGGTCAAGAGAAGGGTGGTGAGGTCTTAACGTCCAAGACAAAGAGCCAACTAGTGAGAGAAGCAAAAAGTGGAGCACCAATTGTACATACTAAAGATGTTTCATATCCCTTGGTGCTTTCCAAAAAGGAGAAGGAATGTTATTTCGCTCGGTTCTTGGATATCTTCACGAAGTTGGAAATCACCATCCCTTTTGGTGAAGCTCACCAATAAATGCCGATGTACAAAAAATTCCTGAAAGATCTTCTCACCAAGAAGAGTAAGTACATCAATAACGAGAGTATTATGGTAGAAGGAAATTGTAGCACTGTTATTCAAAGAATACTGCCACAGAAATTCAAGGACCCTAGGAGTGTGACCATTCCATGCTACATTGGGACGGTATCTATTGGAAATGCTCTAATTGATTTGGGGGCTAGCATTAACTTAATGTCCTTGTCAATGTGCCGAAGGATTGGCAATTTGATGATACTTCCAACCAGGATGACTTTGCAACTAGTAGATCGATCTATCATGCGACCATATGGCGTGGTTGAGGATGTCTTGGTAAAGGTTCAGCAATTAACTTCTCAAGTAGATTTTGTCATCGTGAATATAGAAGATGACTCTGATGTACCCTTGATTCTGGGTAGACCATTCATGTTCACAACAAAATGTGTCGATGATAGGGGAATGTAGAAGAGCAGAAGGTAACCTTCAACTTGTTTGAAACTATGAAACATCCTAATGATAGCAAAACATGCTTCAAAGTGGAAGCAATTCTGTAGGAAGCAGAACTTGCAGTGCATCAATCTATAATGCAACAATGCAATCATCGGTGGAAAGAGCCATTATGAATGAATGCCTCTCAATTGAAGAAAAGAAGGACCTCAGAGCTTGTCTAGAAGATCTGAATAGAACGAAGGAAATTCCTCCCAAGGAATATGCCTTTGAAGAGCTGAAAAATGATACTTATGTAGAAAAACCTAAGGTTGAGTTGAAGGTTTTACCTCCTCACCTTAAGTATGTATTCCTAGAAATAGATGTCAAACCGATGGTTGTCAGTAATGCCTTATCTTCAGCTGAAGAAGCACAGCTGGTGGAAGTGCTAAAGAAGCATAAGGCAGCGATATGTCATATCTCTGATCTTAAGAGGATTAGCCCATCCTATTGCATGCATAAAATAATGATGGAAGCTGAGTAGAAACCGGTTAGGAAACTACAACAAAAACTCAATCCTTCTATGAAAGAGGAAGTGCGCAAAGAAGTCGTCAAGTTGCTTGAAGCAGGACTTATCTATCCAATATCTGATAGTGCCTAGGTGAGTCCAGTCTAAGTGGTGCCGAAGAAAGGTGGTATAACGGTGATCCGTAAGGAAAAGAATGATCTAATTCCTACATGGGCAGTCACTGGGTGGAGGATGTGTATATACTACCGCAAGCTTAATGATGCCACAAGGAAAGATCATTTTCCTTTACCATTCATGGATTAAATGTTGGAGCGATTATCTGGGCAAGCTTTTTATTGTTTTTTGGATGGCTATTCGGGGTACAATCAGATAGCAGTGGATCCTAAAGATTAAGAGAAGACTACTTTCATATGTCCGTCTTGTGTCTTTGCTTACAGAAGGATGCCATTTGGGTTATGTAATGCCCCTAACACTGTCCAGAGATGTATGCTAGCCATTTTTGCTGACCTTGTGGAAAAATTCATTGAGTTGTTCATGGATGATTTTTTAGTATTTGGATCTTCTTTTATTCACTGTCTGTCCAACCTTGAATTAGTGTTATAGCGGTGTGTGGAAACCAATCTAATGTTGAACTGGGAAAAATGTCAATTCATGGTCCAAGAAGGTATTGTCTTAGGCCACAAGATCTCTTCCAAAGGGATTGAAGTGGACAAGGCAAAAGTTAATGTCATTGAGAAGTTACCTCCGCCTGTGGATGTGAAAGGCGTTCGAAGCCTCCTTGGACATGCCAGATGTTATTGAAGGTTCATCAAAGACTTCTCCAAGACTGCCAAGCCATTGAGCAATTTGCTTAACAAGGATGTTGTTTTCAAGTTTGATGAGGAATGCCTGTCAGCTTTTCATATGCTGAAAGAGAAGCTCATCTCAGCTCTCGTTATTGTTGCCCCAAATTGGAGTCAAGAGTTTAAATTGATATGTGATGCTAGCGACTATGTTGTGGGAGCAATGTTAGGACAACAGAGAGATAAGGTGTTTCACTCAATCTATTATGCTATCAAGGTCCTGAATGATGCACAACTTAAATATTCTACCACAGAAAAAGAGTTGCTAGCCATTGTCTATGCACTGGAAAAGTTTAGGTCATACTTGATTGGCTCCAAGGTTATCATTTTCACAGATCATGTTGCTATGAAACATCACCTGACTAAGGCTGACTCCAAACCCAAGCTGATTAGATGGGTGTTGTTGCTCCAAGAATTTGATATTAAAATTAAAGACAAGAAGGGGTGCGAGAATCTTGTGGCTGATCACTTATCTAGATTAGTCAATGAAGAAGTCGCTCTTAAAGAGAAAGTGATTCATGATGAGTTTTCAGATGAGTCCCTATTGTCTGTGAGTGAACGACCTTGGTTTGCAGACATTGCCAACTTCAAGGCAGTTGGAATCATTCCTGTTGATTTCAGCTAGCATCATCGGAAGAGGTTTCTCTGAGATGCAAATTACTATGTGTGGGATGATCCTCACCTGTTCAAACTTGGAGCAGACAACTTGTTGAGAAGGTGTCTCACAAAGGAATAATCCAAGAGTATATTGTTGCGTTGTCACAATTCACCTATGGAGGACATTATAATGGATACTAGACGACTGCAAAAGTGTTACAGTCCGGGTTCTTCTGGCCTTGTATCTTCAAGGATTCCAGCAAGCATGTGCTACATGTTGACTAATGCTAGAGAATAAGAGGTATTTCCAGAAGAAATGAGATGCTCCTGCAGAATATCATTGAAGTAGAAGTGTTTGATTATTGGGGCATTGACTTTGTAGGCCCTCTGTCATCCTCATATGGTAATGAATACATTTTGGTGGTTATGGATTATGTCTCCAAGTAGGTAGAAGTTGCAAGAATGACGCTAAAATTGTCATTAAGTTCCTCGAGAAGAATATATTTTCCCGCTTTAGAGTCCCAAGAGCACTCATCGGTGATGGTAGGTCATATTTTTGCAATGCACAACTGCAGAAAGTGTTGGGGCACTACAATTTTAGACACAAAGTGGCTTCTCTCTACTATCCGCAAACGAATGGTCAAGCTGAGGTGTCCAACAGGGAATTGAAAAAGATTCTTGAGAAGACTGTTGTGTCTTCAAGAAAGGATTGGGCAGTAAAATCAGATAATGCCATGTGGGCTTACAAGACTGCTTTCAAGACTCCAATTGGTCTGTCTCCATTCCAGATGGTGTATGGGAAGGCTAGTCACCTCCCAATAGAAATGGAGTACAAGGCCTATTGGGCTCTCAAGTTCCTCAACTTTGATGAACCCTTATTTGGGGAAAAGCGAAAGTTACAGCTGGTGGAGTTGGAAGAAATGAGGCTCAATACTTATAAGTCATATAAAATCTACAAGCAGAAGATGAAAGCTTACATGATAGAAATCTTGTGAAGAACTTCCAGCCTGGGCAGCAAGTGTTGCTGTTCAACTCCAGCCTTAAGCTATTCCTATGGAAGCTCAAGTCTAAGTGGTCTGAGCCATTCACAATTAAAGATGTCAAGCCATATGGAGCAGTTGAGCTGATGGACCCATCTTCCAATGAACCAAAACAAAGTTGGATTGCCAATGGACAACGACTAAAGGTGTACAATGGCGGTGATATTGAGCAACTGACCACTATCATCCACCTCCATGACCCATGAGGGTTTTTTACGTCAAGTTAGTGACGTTAAAGAAGTGCTTACCGAGAGACAACCCAGGATCTCTGCCCTTTCTTTCATTTTCTGTGAAGTAGTTGATTGTTATGTGAATTTAATATGTTGTGTTGATGTTGCTAGTTTAATGATTTTAAGTGGATTGTGTTGTGTTATGCATGATTATCAAACTCTCGATTTAAATCATAGAATCATTAGATTTTACGAGTTTACTACCCCTCTGCGAGTTAAATCGGATGTAGACTCATTTTCAGAGTAGAATTGCATGATTCTACGTAGAATTGCTCGATTTTGAGTAGAATCGCGATTCTGCTAATCACGATTCTGCTACGTTTTCGCGAGTCTAGTGGGTTTAGGAGCGACGTCGTTTCGAATAACAATTTTTTTCTTTCTTCTTCTTCATTCCTCCGCGTATTTAGGTCAGATCCATAACGGATTTGCTTCCTGCACCCCTTTTTTGCTTACTATACACCTTCTGGCTCTTTTTTTATATTAAAAACTGGACTTTTGTTTTAATTTAAGTAATTGCTATTTACACTTTTTTTTTTATTAATACACTTTACTTGTGTTATCAATTTTAATACTTCAATTGTTATTTTGAACATTTTAGTATCCCTTATTTATAATTGCATTCATTTAATTTGAGAAAATTAGTTATGTCATTGTTTCATATTTATATATAGGTAATTTACTTTTTTTTATCTAAAGTAGACTCTTACAATTCTACGATTCGATTCTACGAGGCCTCCACGAGTCTACATAGAATCGCGATTCTGACAACCTTGGTGCTATGTAATTAATAATAAGTGTGTGTGGGTTTCTTTGTGTTGGATGTGCGCTCAACGCATCTTTGTTGTTCAGCAGTCGCGCTAAGCGCACATGTCACTCTAAGCCCAATGAATTCTCTGCCTGAAAATATCCAGTATTTGGGCTTAGCGTGCATGTTAGCTCACTAAGCCTACAAGTCATGCTAAGCCCAATTTCATCTTTGTCTTGATTTATATTTATTTTGGCTAAGCGCGTAGGTGTACACTAAGCGAGCTCCATACTCTCGCTAAGCACGTAGAGCTCGCTTAGCAGAAGTTGCAAGAAGAATTCTACCTGCAATTCTAGCTAAGCCCAATTTCTTCTCGGGAACTTTATTTAAATGAATTGGGCTTAGCGAGCAATTCCAGTCTTAGCACGAACTTTCATTTTTTGTAAAAAAGAATTTGGGGAGGGAACCAAAAAACACCGTCCTTGGTGTGCTAAGCGATCCTGTGCGCAGGCCATAATTGCACAGCAGTTTCGAAACTGATGTGTCTCCCTCTCTTCATCTTATCACTCTCTCTTTCTTTTTTTTCTCTTTTCTCACTCATCCTCTCTTCTATTTACTCTCACTTTTCTCCCTCGTGCTCTTCTCTTTTGCCTTTGCTCCTCTTTGTGTTCTCTTCTTCCTCGTTCCCAAGTACATTCTTTTTTTTATTTTCATTTATGTTTTTGTTAGTTTATTTTATTGCTTTTAGCTTTGTGTTATTCATGTATGTTGCATTTGTCGTTTTATAGTGCTCTATTGAACATGAATGTTATTTTCTATGTTTGCACTCCGTGTTGTTCATATGTGTTTATGTTGTTTACTATTGTGTTATCTTATTTTTGTTCATGGTTATGTTGTGTTTTTCTAGAAAACCATGAACTCCCTAAGTCTACACTGTGCACTTAGCAAGTTCATGCATTTTGGGTTTTTGCTTTGCATTTCTGGAAAAAAAAAACCCATGAACTCGCTAAGCAAGCCATGCGCGCTAAGCCCACATGACTCTTGGCATTCCCTGTGAAGCAAGCTTAGTGCGCGACATCGCACTAAGCCGCCACTACATTGCATTTTGTTCATGAATGTTTTGGCTAAGGGCACCCTGTGCACTAAGCCCAAATTCTTCTCTGTTAGAATTGTATTTTTTTTTTGGGCTAAGCGTGCACTTACATGCTAAGCCCCAGTGTTTTCAGTTTTCACAACTTTTATGTTGGGCTAAGCGCGCCTTGTGTGGTAAGCCCAAATAATTCTCTATCAGAAATTTAATTCCCTTTGGGCTTAGCGCACACTTACATGCTAAGCCCCAGTGTTCTCAGGATTGGCATCTTTTGTATTGGGCTAAGCACACCATCTCGAGCTAAGCCCACCTTATTTTGTGATTGTTTTTATTTAAGAGGCACTAAGCGCGCACTTGCCCGCTTAGCACACCACTCTTGCTTATTATTTTTTGTTTTATTTTCTGCTACTTTTTAATTTAATTTCATTGTTTCTAATTTTTCTTTTATCCTTCTTTTATAGTCCCCTTTTTTTGTAGATGGCCTCTAGAAAATGATGAGGGTCCACCTCTCAACCACGTTCCAAGAACCTGATACAATCCATGGCGCTTGGGAATCCAACCGTTTCAATTCCCAAGTTGCCTAGGTTCGCTACTCTAAGAATGTTCACCTTAGGAACATTTTTCCTTAGAGGAATGTGGACATTGATCCAGGCCAGTACAACGAGTTCTAGAATAAACTAAGGAAGAGGCACTAGGACCGGAAGCTCACATGCATGCCTGACAACAACATCGAGCAAATTCCTCGACCGAGTTGCTTGGCCTGGGGACAGGCCTTCCTTTGTTGGGGGTGATGCCTCTAGAGTTAGAGCTACTGGTGATAACGATGATGCGAAGGTTGGAGATGATTATGATTATATTGTGGATGTCACAGCCGCTCAAGGAGCGTGGGACCTATGGCTAACCCAGGCTTGAGGCCATCTTTTATTGGACTTATCGTTATTTTTCTGCTTTTATCATTATTTTCCTAGGCTTTAGACATTTTATTTCCGCAGTTTACTTTTGATTTAACTGTGCATGATAAATAGTTATTTTGATTATACTTTTTACGCATGTTTTGGTTTAATCGATTGCATTACTGAGATTTTGCATCTTGCTATTGTTGTGAATTTACAATTCTTGAGTGAGCACGCGTTGTTGTTGACTGATGGTTTTATGAATTGAATATCTGTGAGTGATTCATTTAGCTTGCATGATAGAAAATCTTGTGAAAGAAAAACTATATGCTTCACGCTACCGTGTGAGTTGTGTGCATCTTAATTGTGAGAGAACGATTGATTTTGCTTGTCCGATTTTATATGATTCTCGTACTATTCGAGTGCATACATGATGTGGATATGATCAAGGCCCTGTTGATTAATTTATTTTCAGCCACTTAGCCAAAAAGTCAACCCTGTTGAAAATGAATGTTGAATCTCTTGAGCCTAAGATGAGAATGAATCTTATTCTTGAACCCTGAACTGAAAAGCATATGCAATTTTGTTCACATTACCTTAGGTTATTGGAGAGCATCATTTATCGATCAAGGCAAATTTGTTTCAAATTTGGGAGTGTCTTGGAATTGACTTTTTTGCATGGATAAGAGTAAGAAACACACAGAGGACCAAAACTACAATGTACCTTTGGTGTGTGCATATATATATATATATATATATATAACTGGAATAATAATTGGAAAGCAAACTCATGTTAAGAGAACCTTTGTGTGTTGTTGATAGTGGCAAGTTAATAAATTGTTGAGATCAAGAAAAAAATGGTTCCCATGAAGCAATTAGGGAATGGATGAAGGCTCTCCAAGAACCTAAACGTTTTGAATTAAGAGAAAAACCATGATTTCCTTGTTAGCCCAGCCACGCTACGAGCCTAATAAAGTCCTTCATGATCTATGTTGTGTGTGTGTGGTTGCATTGAGTAAGATGATGTACAAAACTGAGAATTGTAATTTCAAATGCATTGAATGAAATATACATGACTGAAACATTTGTTTGCTTGAGAGAAACACTAGCTTGTGAGGGGTGAAGCATAGGTTGATCTTTCTTTGATAACTGTCATTTCTGTTAACCCTTTTCACTATTTAAGTGAATTCTTTGCATGATTCCATCATGAAACCATAGTGAGTGTGAACATGAGGATTGGATATTGAATTTTTTTGGAAGTATGCAATTATCTCAGTTGTTGTGATTTGCTTACATCCTTGACATTGCCATTGATCTAACTTAGTCTAGCATTTGCTTACTTTTGCTTGAGTACATGCAAAGCTTTAAATTTGGGGGAGTTTGATAATTGTTATGCATGCATAACTTTTACATGTAAATCACATAGCAATTATCTTATTTTTCTTTTTTTAACGCTTCTTTTGTGATCAAAACGTAGGAATTTAGCTTCTTCTGAGTTTTTATCCAGTAGATGCTAAAAATTAGTTAATTTATAGTGTGTTGGTTGTATTTTTTGTAGAAATTATACAACAGAGACATGGAAGATGGATTGAAGATCAAGACTAGGGTGCTCAGCGCAATATGCCCGCTCAGCACAATCGTCCGCTTAGCACTTGGCCACTTATCCAGCTAGACTCTACAAGCACGCTTAGCGCGCACTTGCCCACTTAGCGCGCGCCCAATGTCGAAAAACACGAGTGGGCTGCGTTTTGAAGATAAAAAAGAGAAGAAAACGTCGTGTCATCAATTATAAAAGCAAGGGAGAAAGCTAGGTCATGAAGGAGAAAATAATACACTCTATTGAAGCTTACTCCACACCATTGTTCACCCATTTTCTTTCATTTTCTTCCATTGCCTCTTGTTTCTCTTTGTATTTGTAACTTTCATGACAATAAGAGGCTAAACAACCCATTGTTGGGAGCTCAAAAGCCAATCACTCTTGATGTAATGATTCTCACTATCTATTTAATGTTATTTTTGTATTATTGTCTCTTTTCTGAGTTTATTGTCATGTTTGTGGTTTGATCATACATGTTCATGTATTATTATGGATTTTATGCATTGGAAAATTTTTATTTCCTAAGAACAAGAAAAGAACATCTAGGTGATTCATATCTATGGATATAATGGTATTATTTAGCCTAAAATATTCATCTTTACTCTTAATGCAAATTTTTAATGTAGCTTTTACGGGATTAAGAGTAAAATTAGGTGATTTATGCTCTTCCACATGAGGAATCATGGTTAGGGTAGGTTAGAAGATGAAGGCAATATGAGAATAATGTTAAATAGGGAAAAATATTTAATATTGTATCAAGAGTAGTTTTGGTTAGCTGAGCCCCAACATGTTCTGTATTCTGCATCAACTATCAACTCACCTTTCAAAGTGTTTATGTTTTCTCTCTTGCACATAATCTATTTCATATTTTAATTTATGTTGAATTCATTAACATGCATTATTACTTCGCAAATAGCAAAATTTAGTCTGTCAATCACTTAAAATTAGACATATACGAACTCTGAGTAAAGTCAAAGTCCCTGTGGACTCGTCATTCAAATTTACCATTTTAATACTACTTGGAAAATTTTGTGCACTTGCCAAAGAGTTAACACCATCCTAATACACAATCACATTGACTAGTGATGAAGCCATGATTTAGGACTTAGGGTTATGCTTTAGGGTTACGATTTAGGGTATAGGGTTGCAGAAAGGTTTCGGGATGAGGTGATGGATCAGACTCCCTTACTATACATATCATATTTATGATGTTTAATGACTTGTCACTTACACCTTAAAATGAATGGGCAAGATGCCACAGATAAAATCAACGACCTAGATATCACCAATTGGAACAACGAATGTTGAACGGCTTAGATATCACTGATTGGACCAACGCACGTTCAACGACTAAGATATCATTGATTAGAACAACAAACGTTGAATGACCAAGATCCCACTGACAAAATAAACAACCTAGATATCACCAAATGAGTTGTGTTACTGTTAGATTTTTCCTATAAATACATTGCAGTATTGCCATCATATACTCAAACTCACAGACTCACTTTTTCTGGTTCTCATATATCCCTCTTTAAGTTCTTCTTGACGTTAGCACCAAAGACTAAACAATGACATCTACAGTTGGTCCTCTTCTTTGGAAACAACACCTTCATAGATTTGGAGAAGTATGTAATTCATTCCATTTAATTGAATGTTAATTATGTTATGACTTAGAAATGATGATATTGTTATTATTTCATTTCTTTAGGTAGCAAACGATGTAGTCCAGTCATATGCTCAAGCAATGCCCTCTCCAGATCCCATAAATGATGCGTTGGTGATAAAAGCAATTACTTTTTCCCATACTGTTCATATTTGACGCAAGTGTTTCTAAAGGAGAATTGACCGCTTGTGCAGTAGTTTGTGTTCCATCAATGGCTTATTCACATGTCATCAATTGTGTTTCATCAATGGCTTTATCATATATGTTTCTTTTTTATGTGTAATGTTTTTATTTCGTGCGTGTAATGTTATTTCATTTTATGGATTATTGTTTATGTACTAAGAATTTGGAAAAAATATTTACATAAGTAAATTTGTCTTGTTTCATTTAAGCATTAATTATTTTTAAAAACGGTATTGTAGATTAATTCACATTTAACAACTCATAGTTTTACACCAATGTAAACTATCAAAATTGAACATGTTTTATTTTTTAAATTTGTTTCCGTAAAATAATTAGATCACTTAAATATATACATTTTTAATAAATATTTAACTAAATTACATTTATTTTTAAGTATTTAGATATATGAATTTTTCTTAAATGCTATTCTACATAAATTATATTTTTTATAATTTAATATATATAAATTAGTGAACTAAAAAATTAAAACAAAAAATAACTTATTAATAAAAAACAAAATAATAAAAATTCAAATAATCAAAAACAAAACAAAATAAGTAAATAAATAAAACCAAACAAAAATAGTTAATTTTTAAATAAAAAACAAATAAAATAAAAAAACATTTTTAAATAAACAAAACCAAAGAAACTCAATTAAATAAAAAAAAAATGGTTAATAAATTGTTGGGAGATCGAGAATAAAAATGGTTTCCATGAAGCAATTAGGGAATGGATGAAGGCTTTCCAAGAACCTAAGTATTTTGAATTATGATAAAAACCATGATTTCCTTGTTAGCCTTCGTGATCCATGTTGTTTGTGTGTGATTGCATTGAATGAGATGATGTGAAAAGCCGAGAATTCTAATTTCAATTGCATTGAATGAAATACACATGACTGAAACACTTGTGTGCTTGAGAGAAACACTGGTTTTGTAAGGAGTGAAGCACATGTTGATCTTTCTATCATAGATGTCATTTCTGCTAACCTTTTTCACTATTTAAGCGCTTTCTTTGCATGATTCCATCATGAAACCATTGTGAGTGGGAACTTGTGGATTGGATATTGAAATTGTTTTGGAAGTATGCAATTATCTCAGTTGTTGTGATTTGGTTACATCCTTAACATTGCCATTGGTCTAACTTAGTTTAGCATTTGCTTAAGGACAAGAAAAACTTTAAATTTGAGGGAGTTTGATAATTGTTATGCATACGTAAATTTTACATGTAAATCACATAGCAACTATCTTCTTTTTCTTTTTTTAATGCTTCTTTTGTGACTAAAACGTAGGAATTTAGCTTCTTATGAGTTTTTATCCAATAGATGCTAAAAATTAGTTAATTTATAGTGTGCTGGTTGTATTTTTTTTGTAGAAATTATATAGCAGAGATATGGAAGATGGATTGAAGATCTGGAGTAGGGCACTCAGTGCGACATGCCCGCTTAGTACGGCAGGCTTGCTCAGCATGACAACCAGCTTAGCGCGTGACCACTTATCCAACTGGACTCTACAAGCACGCTTAGCGTGCACTTGCCCGTTTAGCACGTGGCCAATGTCAAGATTAAGAGTAAAATTAGGTGTTCGTCTATACTATTAATGGAAATCATTTGGTGTAGCTTTTAAGGGATTAGGAGTAAAATTAGGTGATTTATGCTCTTCTACATGAGGAATCATGGTTAGAGTAGGTTAGAAGATGAAGGTAATATGAGAATAATGTTAAATAGGGAAAAATCTTTAACATTGCATCAAGAGTAGTTTCGGTGAGCTGAGCCCCAACATGTTCTGTATTCTGCATCAACTGTTAACTTACCTCTCTGAGTGTTTGTGTTTTCTCTCTTGCACATAATCTATTTCATATTTTAATTTATGTTGAATTCATTTACATGCATTATTACTTCGTAGATACCAAAATTTAGTCCTTCAATCGCTTAAAATTAGACATATACAAACTCTGAGAATAGTCAAAGTCCTTGTAGACTTGACACTCGGATTTACCATTTTAATACTACATGGACAATTTTCTGCACTTACCAAAGAGTTAACACCATCATAATACACAATCACATTGACTAATGATGAAGCGACGATTTAGGGCTTAGGGTTACGGTTTAGGGTATAGGGTTGTGGAAAGGTTTCGGGTTAAGGTGATGGATTAGACTCCCTTACTACATACCATATTTGTAATGTTTAATGGCTTGTCACATACACCTCAAAATGAATGGCCAAGATGTCACAGACAAAATCAACGATCTAGATATCACTAATTGGAGCATCGAACGTTGAACGGCCTAGATATCACCCATTAGACCAACGCATGTTCAACGACCAAGATCCCACTGACAAAATCAACAAACAACAAACGTTTAACGACCAAGATCCCACTGACAAAATAAACGTCATAGATATCACTATATGAGCTTTGTTACTGTTAGATTTTTCCTATAAATACATTGCATGTATTGCCATCATATACTCAAACTCACAGACTCATTTTTTTTGGTTCTCGTATATCCCTCTTTAAGTTCTTCTTGTCGTTAGCACCAAAGCCTAAACAATGGTATCTACAGCTGGTCCTCTTCTTTGGAAAAAACACCTTCATAGATTTGGAGAAGTATGTAATTCATTATATTTAATTGAATGTTAATTATGTTATCAGTCAAAAATGATGTTGTTATTATTTTCATTTCTTTAGGTAACAAACGATGTAATCCAGTCATATGCTTAGGCAATGCCCTCTCCAAATTCCAGAATTGAACCTTTGTTGGTTCAAGCTGGGTTTTCAGATGTTGCAAAGCTCGAACAAGTTAAAATCGATGACGATTTAGTGACTACTTTGGTTGAAATATGGAGTCCTGAGTCACACATATTTCATCTTCTTGTTGGTGAATGTACAATTACCTTGGAAGATGTTGCTCTACAACTGGGTTTTTGCGTTGGTGGTAGACAAATTACTGACCTAACATATTATGATTGGAAATAAATGTGCTCAAAATATGTAGGTGTTGTTCCCCAAGAGAATGCACTGGTGGGAT
Source organism: Glycine tomentella (assembly GCA_007407185.1). NCBI lineage: Eukaryota > Viridiplantae > Streptophyta > Magnoliopsida > Fabales > Fabaceae > Glycine > Glycine tomentella. The sequence continues at coordinate 51,563 of PYAF01004752.1, read as the reverse complement.
CTGAAAACAGTAGAAATACCCATGATAACCAAGAGAGGGGTGATTGGTTTAAACTTGACCTTTTAAAATTTATTTATAAAATCAGAGTTAAAGGATCTTAATCACTTTTAAACCAAGAATGCTTCTAATCAATCAAACCACTCAGCTCAAGAAATCAATTGCTCAAAACAGAACGTGTTGTGTAATGATAATAATACCAAGAACAAATGAACAAGATAACTATTAGAGATTAAGGAATAGAAAATCAACACAAGAAATTTATACTGGTTCACTTCTCAAGAAAAGCTACATCCAGTTTCTTCTAATCAACACTATATTAGAGTTCTACTATTATAAATTTCAGTTCTTACAAGCTTGACAACAATCACTCCTTATCAATACTAGATAAAGAATAGAAATCTAAAACCCTATTAGACTCCTAGTGATCAAGAACCAGAGAACACTATCTATTTTTTCCTAGAGAACCCTACTCTAGCACAAGCTTCAAATAACTCTTTACAATAGCTTCAAATACCCAAAAATACAAAAACAAATTTACAACTAAAGATTATGGAGAGAAACAACCTGATGATCCAATGAATATGAATGCATGTGTTTACCAATCAGGGTTGAATTGCAGAAAAGGATTTCAGAACATGCTCTCCAAAACTTCTTTGAAAACTCTTGCCCAAGAAATCATTCAATACACATGAAGATTAAAGAGTGTGACAAGAACTTAGTTAACCCAGAAAATCACTTTCTAACTTTGAGAAGGCTTGTGTATATTCAAAAAATTCAAAGTATTCAAGTTATTAAACCAGACAAGCCTTCATCTTATTTATAACAGCTTTTTATAACAGACTGTAATCGATTACAATGCGCCAAATAATCGATTAAAATAAGTTATGTAATCAATTAAATTGTCACTTAATCGATTAAAGTGTTCAAAGCTTCATCCTGGGTTTTACAACGAACAGAATAATCGATTAAACTGAGCTGTAATTGATTAAAGCAGTGAAGTTCATTGTGAGGCAAGCTTTGTGTAATCGATTACAATTTGTGGTAATCGATTAAAGTAGTGAAGCAATTTTTGTTTTTACTATGTAATCGATTACAAGAGTCATGTAATTGATTAATATGTTCTTCAGGACTTTTCCAGATTTAAAACGAAGCAAATAATCAATTAAATCACTGTGTAATCGATTAAAGCAGTAAGATTACATTTTTCCAAAAACTTTAATCGTTACTTATTGATTTCTTTTAAAAACATGAATAGCTTTTATACTTTTAATAAAAACATGTAAGCATGTTAATGATTATGTGCATGTAATGCAAGGATCAAAAGATTGGCCTCTCATACACTTAATTTGAATTACAATCTTCAAGGCATGTGAAAAGCTCAAAAGTTTCTTCTAAGGCACAAGCTTCATCTTCTTGTTGCCCCCCTATATTCAACATGATCAACACTTAAACTAAAGTGGTTAAAAAAACACATGGTGACTCTCCCAGCAGAACCCACACCACAACAACTTGCAGGCCATTGTACGACATACATTTTAGGGCTCATTGTTGATGCCAGACAAGTCAAGGAACAAAGTTCACCTGATGTATTTACCCTTGTTAGCAGATTTTGATCAGGCTGATAGGTACAACTGGGGTTTGGCATGTTTAGCACATTTGTACAGAGAAATGTGTAAGGGTATTTATCCCACATCCAAAAAAATGGGAGGATGTACATTGTTGTTACAGTCTTGGGCATGGTATCGCATATTGTTCATTCAACCAATAGTCGAACACTAGCTATCATATTCACTTGCAAATAGGTAAACAAAAAATTCTAAGCCAAACAAAACTGATTTTTCATTAATGTATTTGACACTAACATATCACATTAACCTAGATGAGTGGCAAAGGCCTACGGTTTTCTGAAATCCCACACGGTGATGTCATCGAGTACAAGTCAAGATTTGACAACGTGCGTAATGAGGAGGTTGAACCCTTTGTTTTTTTATTTATTTATTCAAACATCAATTTCATTTTTTTTAAAATTACTAACATAAATTAATATTTTTGTTCCACTGGATGTCTTACTGAGGTTTTGAGTCATTTTTGCCAGAAAATGCATACAAGGATTCCAAAATATAGAATGCTTATGTACCTTTAATCTCTTTTCCAGTGGTAGTATGACATCAAACTGATAGGGTTGTGCTCCAATTTGGAATTTGTCAAGATATACTAGATCCACCAGATAATCTTGACAAAACCCATCATACTGACATGAGAGGCCATAATGACACAAATTGGGCAGAGGAACATCAACGGTGGATTGAAATTTGGAAGAAAAGATGCAAATATGTGTTAATCGGTCATCCAATTCTAGGAAAAATTGAACATATGAGTCACTACATGAATTAGTATCGAGCAAATTCTGAAATTTGCCTAACACAATTTGCATCTTACCCTAACGTTGGAGTGACATCTCGTTCATCTCCAGACATGGAAATTGAACAACATCCTCTTCAACAAAGTCCAACAAAGTCCAACAGTGGCTGCCAGCATGCACGATGAAGGACTATCACCGCATGCTTAGTCATATGAATTCACCCCACAACTTCATCATCACTAGAAAAGGAGTGGTCGAGATTGCACCGTCGATAATCAACTGCCTACAACACATTCACGTGAACACGGTTACTGTTCATCCGTCAGGAATCTTGCATAGCTTTGTGCTAGAAAAAGGATGCGATCACAAGTTACTTTTTCCCATGCGATTTTTTTACCTCACATTACTTGTTTCGAGACGATGTGACTGAACAATGATTTCTACGAGACGATTAAACTAAACATTGATTTTTTCAAATAGTGCAAACCAAACATAATTAATTAAGACTCAATATAAACTGTTTATATCATCGGTGGGATCTTAGCCGTTGGTATTAATCATGTGAAAACAATACATCACCTATTAATATAGAGTATAGGGGTTAGCTACAACTCGACACATTTGTTTGTTACTCCCTTATCTCATTATCCTTAAAGCATTTATTTTTCTCACAAATTCTTATTCATAATGGAAAACAATACATGGCAGCTTCTCAACATTGATGACTCAGACCTCCCATCATTTGTTCATCCAACTAATCAATCATCCTCAAGTTCAACAAGATTTATTCCTAGTTCAGTTGGGGCCCTACAAGCTGCCATGATGAATCGACAATCTAGGGAGCCATTCCCAACTCAAGAATTTATAATGCGCGCCCACCAAGTAACCCAACGTGAATTCATCACAAATCCATGGTTATATGATTTAAATTTCGTTCGATCACAAGGTCAGCTACCATAAAACATTGATTGTATTTGATACACCTAAACATTCAATTGATTGTTGAATTCATATAATTGTAGGACTGGTAAATGCTAATGACACACCTCATGGGGCACCATTAGGGTCCGTGGATTATACTTTTGATCGTGTCTTTTTAATAGTCGTCATTGTCAAAAGTTGTACCCCTAACGATTTTGGTGACATGAGACTTACACTTAAGGTGGTCAACATTAATTCGCTCTCTAATGATTACATTACTATTTTTTAGATATTCATTCATGAGAGTTTTAATTTCAAGATCCTATGAGGACTATTGATGCCACCATAAAACGGGCAATCATAGAAGGTGAAGATTGTAGCCCGTATATGACATACGTAAGTTTGTACTCTTATTGTTAATTTCTTAGTTTTTGTGTCGTATAAAGTTTATTTTTTATTGAACTAAATGGTATACTTTACAAGCGGTTGTGTTTTGTCCTTTTTCTCCTCACTCCAACTGTTATTTGAATATTACACTGCACAATGTTATGAATGTAATATTTTTGCATTTTAGGTTACCAATAATTTTGGTATTCACAAATTTGCATTGTGTACCCATATGTTATTCATATTTGACGCAAGTGTTTCTGAAGGAGAATTGATCGCTTATGAAGTAGTTTGTGTTTCATTAATGGCCTATTCACATGTCACCAAGTGTTTTTCATCAATGGCTTTATTGTTTATGTTTTTTTACATGTAATGTTTTTATTTCGTGTGTGTAATGTTATTTCATTTTATGAATTATTATTTATGTACTAAGGATTTGAGAAAAATATTTACATCAATAAATTTGTCTAGAACACTATGTAGATTAATTCATATTTAAAAATTCATAGTTTTACATCAATGTAAACTATCAAAATTGAACATGTTTTATTTATTAAATTTGTTTTCGTAAAATAATTATATCACTTAAAAATATATGCATTTTTCATAAATATTTAACTAAATTATATTTATTTTTAAGTATTTAAATATATGAATTTTTCTTAAATAATATTCTACATAAATTCTATTTTTTTATAATTTAATATATATAAATTTGTGAACTAAAAAAATTAAAAATGGATAATTTTTAAATAAAAAACAAAACAAAAAAAACAAATAATTAAACCAAACAAAACCAGTTAATATTAAATAAAAAACAAACAAAAAAGACATTTTTAAATAAACAAAACCAAAGAAACTAAATTAAATAAAAAAATAAAATAAAATAAAACCACTTAATTTTAAAATAAAAAACAAGCAAAATAAAAACAATTTTACATAAACAAAAAAAAGTTCAAATAAATAAAACAAACAAAAACAAAAAACCTCAAATAAATAAATAAAAACAAACAAGAACACTTAATCTTTAAATAAAAGACAAACAAAATAAATAACAATTTTAAAACAGCAAAATTACCAAAAACTCAAATAAATAAATAAAAAAACGAAAAAAAAAGCATTGTGACCTATGTTTGAAAAAAAAAATGCCTTATTGGAATCGATTTGGTAAAGTCGTTTTGAAAGAAAAACAAATAAAATCGATTCCACATAAATGGATTTATTAGTGAAAAAATGATAAAAAAATATAAAAAGAGGTGAAAAATTGATTTGAGGAAAACTGATTTCTCACATACAAAATTGTAATTTATATTATAGATGTAAATAATAATTGATATATATATATATAGATATATATATATTTTTATTATTTTGGTTAAAAATTCTGAATACATTTGTTCTTTAAAATTTTATTTTATTTTTTTAATTTAAATTTATTAACATTTTTTATAAAAAAATCGGGACATCGCCGGGACGAAACACTGGTACAAAGACAAAAGGACTGTTATACACTATAATATACACCGTAAAACCTCGAAGCCGGAACTGATGGATACCAAACCAAACCCCAAACTAATGGTTTTTGAACCGGACTCTGCCGTGGAAGTTAGCATGGACCACGGCTTCCGCGACCACTTCAGCCATGTACATTCGGACACATTCTCGCTTCCGTATCATCACAACCTCGTCGAGAGAAAACTTGTCAGTCTTCACCGGCTCCGACCGCTTCCCCCACCGGAGATTCATCGGAAATTAAACTCCGGCGACGAAGTGGATGCATTCCGGGACGACCGCTAGTGGATCAATCCCTCAAACAGGGACAGAATCAGTGAGTTTCCTGATGGCGTTCTTCTCCACATAATGAATTTCATGGACACAAAAGATGCAGTTCGAACTACTTGTCTTCTCTCTAAAAGATGGAAGAACCTCTGCAAGCGTATCACTAAACTCACGTTCTCTCCAAACCCTAAACACCGATGGAAACGCCGCGACGCAAGTTTCAAAAAATTCGCGTCTTGGGTTCTCTCCACCCGAGACGACTCTTGTTCCCTGCTCAATCTCAGCATTCACCTTCACGGTTGTTGTGCTGTCTCTGAAAACTTAGAGAGGATCATTGAATATGCTCTGTTTCGTAATGTTCAGCACTTGTCCTTCGATCCATACTCACTCTTTATGCCCACACGTGACTTAGTCTCTAAAATGTTTTGCTGCCGGTCTTTGACGTCTCTTAAGCTTTGCAATTCCGAGATAATAGTACTTTCGAAATCTCTTCTCTTGCCCGCGTTGAAAAGCTTGCATCTCGGCGATGTCAAATTTGCTGCTAGTAACAATGACTCCTCAGATCCCTTCTCAAACTGTCCCGTGTTAACTACTTTGGTCCTTAGTGAGTGTTCTTTGCATGATGATGCACGAGTGCTCTGCATATCTAGTTCTACCCTTTCCAGTTTGACAATATTTGGAACCCTTCCCAAATTGATGGATCTTGGAATAGAAACATACCGAATTGCGCTTTCTACTCCTAATCTTTGTTCTTTTACTGTCGGTGGTTCTGTCGATTACCAACTCTTTTCCACATGCAATCTTTCTTGTCTTGAAGAAGTAAATATTGACATATCTTGGAATATAGGTTGGAAGGCGAAAACTCCTGTCATCATAGGATGGCTGCAAGTACTCGCCAATGTAAAGACATTGACATTTTCTACAACTGCCGCTCAAACAATACTACCCGTAAGTTACTTTAGTATGTTATCTTTTCACCACTTTATTATTTTTAATGTTCATAACATGTTTGCTCTCATATCTCAAAATTTATGTCTGATCTCAATCTTGCGTTTCAAAATATCCATTTAAGTATATCTTCGATTCACTTGTGTAGGAACTATCATATATCGGGACCCTGGCCTCAACCTCCGAGCTTTGCTTTGTTAGATTAGAGTCATTCAAAGTGAAAAAGCATTATCATGTTACTGATAAGAAAATAAACCAATTAGTAGCGTACTTGCTTCAAAACTCTCCAATGGCCAGAGTTGATATCATACGTACTTAAATGATATCCATGCTTAATTCTTCCGGTAATGAATTTTACTGAGTATCCTGTCTTGTCTATTTTATGCTTACCTTTCCCCTCATCCTAAATACTCTTTTCTTACAGCAAATTATAGATTGTTATATTGTAAGGGGCCTGTTTATGATGTATGTTACCAGAAACTTTATGTTTGACTTATGACTTAGCATTATTGGCCATTAGTCCCATTATGTGAATGAATGTGTTTGTCGATGGCTCCCTAGTATTATGTGTCCAAGCTGTTGTTGCTCAGTTTGTTGTATGTTATAACGTTGCTTATGCTGTGGGCAGCAGGTATGCATTATCATGGTTTGATACACTGCCTTGTATTCTACATTCAATGATGTGAATTATGAGTGATTAAGGGAATAGTTCCTGGTGGTTGAACTAAGGCTAGAAGGGATATCTTATATTTGAAAGGGATTTGAGATTGTGCTTTATCTGTTTCTTCTTTACTGTGATTCTATTCTTTCAAACTGTGAATTATTTATGATAAAGATATTTGTGCTCTATTCAGTATGCACTTATTTTGGACAGTGTAGTTTGTAAAGAGTAATTTAAAATTCTCCTATGCATCCTTCTACCAATCCGTTCACTCGTCGAATATAAGATTGAATGTTTTTATATTTTAAGATATTAAACAGTTTTTTCTTATGATACATTTTTGTAAAAAAGCTTTCAGAGGATTAATAGAAAAATATTATAGGAGGATTGATAGACATGTATATGTTAGGAAGGGCAAAAAGAGAATTAATTAAGGGGGGCAATGTAATAGAGAAATTAGTTAGGGCCCTGAAATAGGATTGTTCGTGGCTCAAATAGGTAGAAAAATAAAGAAGTAGGCTATTTAGGTCCTATTTGGATAAATTTCCACATAAGCACTTATGGGGGGAGAATACAAAGAAGAAAAATAAAATAACCTTGTAATTATTTCTCTCATCTTTCTCTGCCCTCTGGTTCTGGGTGCCGGTTCTAACAAGAATACATGCAATGTTACTTGTTTGCAAATGATTTGTATTAACTCCTTTTTTTTTTTTTTTCTCGTTATTGCCTTGTTCTATTAGAGTCATGCCTTATACATTTTTTTATGCATAAGTCTCTGGGGAAGTCTTAGATAATAATTTGTAATGATTGACCAAATTAGTAGTTTATATGAACTTCTCAGTAATTATGGATATCTGGAGTGGATGTCTTGGATGCATATTGCATGATCAGATATGATTTTCAAGATTTTAGATAGTCTATATTATTATTTGATTGGTTCATGTGCTTGTTTGATTATCTTTCAAAACCAAAGTGAAAGAGTTTTAGTTAGCCTATTTACAGTGTTTTAAGATTTTGATTTTTTTATCTGTGGGAGAATCAAACTAGGTACTCTCTTATTGTCTTATCGTAGGTCAGTCATGTATTACTTGTAATTACTTCCTCAACATTTCATGTTTGGTTTCAGTTCCTTTATTTGGATCAATATGTTTGTCAATTGTCAGGCTCCCTTTAGAATTGACCTATCCTGTCTTAGGAAGGAATCCCTGAATATGTTGCTTGTCACCAAATTGCAAGGTATTTTTGTGTCATAATCTCCCTGTCACTTTTACCAATAACTTGGAAAAATGACATCAAGCAACTTGAATTACTATTCTATTTGTTGCTATGCCAAGTATTTCTAGGTTTTCACTCTCCAATATGGCCACTAAAGCAACTCCTCTTTTTGGATTATCACGTTCCAAAATGTTTTCATTAGATACTAAGATTTATTTTTTGTTTTAAAAAACTTTGGAGAATTCATTAATTTCACTTGAGATTGAATAATTGTGTGTCTAATATGAGCCATAGTTATCAATCGCGGTTGGAGCGGCCGCGATAGCGGCGGAGCGGCGCAGAGCGGGCCTTCAACGCAACAACAGGTGGTGTTGCGGTGTGGTTAGGGATCACGGACGTCGCGGGCGCGATGTGGGATTCACGGAGCGGCCGCAATTGCGGAGGGAGCGGCCGCGATCGTGTCTGTGCAACCTAGGTCGAAGTCTCGCGTCATATTTAAACGTCTGGGCTTCTTCTTCACTTCCTCTCTGCGCGATTTGTGACTGCGACCTCCGACGCCGACTCCGACGCCTGACGTTACCTTCTCCGGCAGCCCTTTCTTCTTCTCCAGCGACCCTTTCTTCTTCTCCGGCAACCCTTTCTTCTTCTCTGGCGATCCTTTCTTCGTCTCCGGGACCCTTTCTTCTTCTCCGTCAGGTTCTGTTTTCGGTGACCCTTGTTTCTTCTTCTGTTTGGTGTCTAGTGTTAAGGTTTGCGAGGGTTTTGTTTTGGTGTGGTAAGGTTCACTGGGTAAGGTGGTTCGCACAGAGGTGGTTGATTTGTGTCACTGTATTCACGGAGATCCGTAGGTGGTCTTGCTTGCTGAGTGAGTGAGGTGGGTTGGGAGAGAAATAGTATTTATATAAATAAGTGTTTTTTTTTTGTTTGGACCCCAGATTGCTTCTTGCACTCCCTTTATTGCTGACTTTACACTTTTTTTTTTTTAATTAAAACATTAGAATAGCCGTCATCCCGCTATCGCTATCCCACTATCCCAGTTTTGAGGACGGCCGCTCCGTTCCGCTATCCGGGATTGATAACTATGATATGCGCACACAGGGAATATATTTATATCAACAAGTACAGAAACTAATCTATCATATACAAGATATGGGACTATTATGTGATATGCATTGTACTACTCTAACAATTTCTATATACGAAGTCTTTGTGTAACTAATTTTGGTTTAGATATCAATTGAAAGAAAAGAGTGGGTAAGTTGCCTGTTCTGCTCCAAATGAAAGGATAGGGGACAAGAGGAAGAGGCACAGGTGGAGAGAGGGATAGGCAGAGTGATTTACCTGTTCTGCTCCATATGAAATTTATGGAAACAAAAAATGTTGAGTTAAAGTTCCATACATTAGTTTAAATATTTTTACATTGGCATCCAATTAGAAAAATATTTAAAAAATAAAATATCTTATATGACAATCTATTATTGAATGACAATGTAAAAAACATTCCACTGTCAACGTATTTGGATTAAATTCTATTGATATCTAGAAAAGCAAAATCATGATGTTGGAATAAAAGTATCTACACATGAGCTTCTGGAATCTTAATGTCGCGAAGACTAAACAAAATAAATATTAGACTGATCTTTATGGATGACCAGAATTGGAAACCCTCCTGGATGATCTTGATTGTTACCTTAGTGATTGCAGCAGGTTAATTCTAATGCTGAAAATAAGAAAAATTGAAGCATGGAATTCGTCAAATTGCTAGCTATTTATTTGGTGGGAAACATGAACTCAGTACCTATTAAAATTCAAATGTAAATGTACTCACTTCTTTTGAACGTGAACATATTCATCAGTTTAATCCAGTATGTCTCCCCTGTGAACGAAAAATAGATCGTTATCAGCATGGAAATAGAAAAGATTATTGCTGGTGGTGTCAATAATGTAAAACATCTTAAGCTTGATATTTCAAAAAAATGATGAAAAATTTCACTAAAATCCTAAGGTCAAGTTGAATAGTTGGTAGGTAAAATATTTAAGATATAGAGTGAAAACCAACAATTTGAGTCAATTATATCTACCTTATTGAGAATAAGGTCTTAATACAAGTAAAGAAGAGAAAAGTTGTCTCTTCCCACAAATAGGAATATGAACTATGAAGTTGCTTGCTGTTGAAAGGTTGTATTTCTCTAGTGACATGAAATTAGAAAAATAAATGAAATTATAAGATGAACCACCGCGCTAAACTGTAGAAGTTTCTCCATACATGACATCTTCCATTGTGATGATGCTAGTAACCTCCTCATCAATAACATCTTGAAGAGAATCTATTTGTTCTTGTGAGAAATATTCGTTTTCTTGTTCCCACTGGCTGGATTCTTGACCTACTTCACTGCCTAGTTCCATGACCATTTTTAATATATTTCCAATATGTCATTCTTCAAGAAAATGAACTTTCTGTACTTTGGTTTCATAAATAAAAAATCTGTTTACGCTTTGTTGAAACCATTAGACCAAATTGTAGACATACTAAATGATAAATAGTTTGACAGCATATAAAGGATGGTTTTGCTGTTTTCAAAAACTCTCCGCCTACTAGCTCTCTCTTCCGTTTTCAACTTCTTGGATCGCAATACACACAGTAAAACAAAAAGGAAGAATCAGATTCTGCATATTCCATATTGACATACATGAATGATTTATTCTCTTCCAAGAAATTATATTTTTCTACTTTTGTATTGCAGTTCATCTTAAATAAAATGTTGTTTGATTTGAGATATGATTCCGTGGCTAAATTCTGTAAGATGTTACCTTTAGCAACTTGAGCTGGGTTTGATATTTTATGAGTAATTATTTTAAAAAATGTAGGTGCTCTCTGTGTCTTTGTTGGATTTCAAAACAACAACCATATATGGCTTATGACCCTTCTGGAATTGATTCAATATCTCATATAGTGGACAACTTTCATAAACCCTGTTAAACAATTATTAAATGGGCAATATCTGTAATTAGTATAGTAGTGATTACTGCATGAATAAAAAATCACAATACTACCACAGCACAGCTCCATATTGATTGATGTTTTAGTCTATTATTTCCTTAAAAAAAAAACTATTATTGTTTTACAATTTCTACAATAACAATTTGTCACAAGTGGTGTGACATTAAATAAGGATATTTAAGCCGGACAACAAAAACATTTTATATTCATTAAGTATTCTTTAAATTATGTACATTAACCTCAAACATCAATATGTACGTAAATGAGATAGTATATCTGATGGCCAGTCCTGATGTTAAAGCTCAGATGAAATCTGGCTTATAAATTCCTGTCAAATTAGTTCTATTATACCTTGGATTTTCCTAGTAATAAAATTCTTTATTGGGGTTTCATCTTCTGGGCGGCAGAATATCATGTTATTAACCTGTAGAAAAGAATTCATAGAAATTCCATATGGATACAGAATATTGATAAGAAATATTGAGAAACAAGCCAATGCACTGCAAAGTAACAACAATGTCTTAAATGTCAGATGGAAGCTTTCTATTTTGTCTTCATAATTGGTATTGAACATAATGACATTACTATACTCCCCAAATTATATATTCAAGATTTATTGCAGAAAATACTTGAAATCCATTATATTTCCAATATGTCATTCTTCAAGAAAATGAACTTTCTGTACTTTGTTTTCATAAATAAAAAATCTGTTTACGCTTTGTTGAAACCATTAGGCCAAGTTGTAGACATACTAAATGATAAATAGTTTGACAGCATGTAAAGGATGGTTTTGCTGTTTTCGAAAACTCTCTTCGCCTACTAGCTCTCTCTTCCGTTTTCAACTTCTTGGATCGCAATACACACAGTAAAACAAACCAATGGACATGATGCCCAAACCCATAGTTTTTGAACCAGCCTCTGCAGTGGAAGTCAGCATCAATTGCAGCAGCTTCCGCGGCTCATGGTTTTCTGATACCATCATCAGCCGCATTGACTCCAACATATTCCTGGTGCAGTACCATCATATAACTTGGTGCTGAGAGCAGTTGTCAGTCTTCACCAGCTCCAACCACTTCCCCCACAGGAGAGCTATAGAAAATTCAAGTCCGGTGACGAGGCGGACGCCTTCTTCTGGGACACCGCTGGGGGTGGGCCAGGTCACCGAAGATCTAGGGAAGCAAAGCCTTGTGTTTTTAAGGGACTTGAAGAAAGTGAATGTGTGTCGGAAGGATAAGTGAGCTGCCGGACTCCATTCTGCTCCACATATTGAATTTTATGAACACAAAATGTGCTGGTCAAACTTGTGTCTTGTCTAAAAGATGGAAGGACATTTGCAAATGACTCGTTAGTCTCGCGCACTGTCCCGATCCTTATCTTCTAAAGAAATGCGGGGTTGAAAGGTTTATGAAATTTGCAACCTGGGTTTTGTCTAGACGAGACAACGCCTATTCCCTACTTAATCTTACTCTTCACCTTTGTTGGACCGAGCCTGAACTCCTAGATAAGGTCACCAAGTATGCTCTGCATCATGATGTCCAGCAGTTGACAATGGAGCTATATTCAGGCTTTAGACCTGACCTTGAGTCCCTCTCTTTATTCTTTTGCTGTCATTCTTTGACATCTCTTAAGCTTTGCATTAATGGAATGAACTATCCCCTCATAATACTTCCAAAATCTCTGCATTTGCCTGCATTAAAAAGCTTGCATCTTCAAGGTTTCAATTTTACTGCTACTGACAATGACTCTGCTGAGCCTTTTTCAAACTACTACGTGTTAAATACTTTGGTCCTTAGATTTGGTTCTTTGCATAATGATGCAAGGGTCCTCTGCATATCTAATTCTACCCTTTCCATTTTGACAATATTAGAAGGACAAACTTACAAAATTGTGCTTTCTACTCCAAATCTTAGTTCTTTTACTATCACGGGTTCTAGTAGTCTCCAACTCTTCTCTACATGCAATCTTTCTTTCCTTGGAGAAGTAAATATTGATGTGTCTTCGGATGGACGTTGGGCTGAGAAAAGTTCAATCATAAGTTCAAACATCATAAGATGGCTAGTAGTGCTTGCCTACGTAAAGAAATTGTCATTTTCTCGGTATGCCTTTCAAATAATACATGTAAGTTACTTTAGTATGTTTTTCCTTTGTTATTTTTCCTTAATGCTCCTAACATGTTTGCATTCATATGTCAGAAAACACTTTTACATACTACACTTTTTCAAAGATCACTCACACTCACACCCACTCTTATTAAGTATGTTCTCTCAAGCTTACACTCTCTTGTTTCTTCCTTTCTCCTTACTTGTTTCTACTACTCTCACTTAGTTCTAACAAATGGCCATCACCCCTATTTATTGTTCTTGGTGAGATTTTTAGAATTCTCTTTATATTTCTTTAATTTTCTTTACTTTTCGTGGTTTCTAGATAGTTCTCTAGATTACTCCATTCATCTTTATCTTTTAGAAAAACTCTCTAGATTTTTCTTCATGGAGATATTTAGATAAAAGAAGAAGTCTCTAGAAAGTGTTAGACATTTCAAGTGAAAATGAAGATTTTTATGGAGCATTCTAGAAAAATCTAGACATTGCTCTTCAATATCTTGAATTTCAAAATATCGATTTAAATAAGTCTCCAATTCACTCTAATCGTGTAGGATTTCTCAAATCCCATTTCAATGAGACCTGAACCTCCAAGCTTTGTTAGATTGGAGTCACTGAAAGTGATAAGCTTTTGTCTGCAAACGTATCTGATAAGAAAGTAAACACAGTAGTGGAGTACTTGCTTCAGGACTCTCCAATGGCCAGAGTTGAAATCTTGGGGGAATATTAAATGATATCATGCTTAAATCTTTTGGTAGAGATTTTTAGAGAGTATCCAATTTTTCTCTATTTTCTGCTTACTTTCTGCTTGTCCTACATACACTTTTGTTACAGTAAACTATTTTTCTCTTGTCTTTCTCTACCCTCCGTGGTTCCGCGTACCGATTCTAACAAGGATACAATGTTACTCATCTTCAAATGATTTGTATCAACTCCTTGTTATTTTTATTACTTTGTTCTATTAGATGAGTGATGTCTTATTCATTTTTTTATGCACTAGTCTTTATGGAAGTGCTTAGTTTATAATTTTTAATGTTTTGCCAAATTAGTAGCTAATCTGAAATGGTCAGTAATTATGGATTTCTGGATGTTTTGGATGCGCAATTGGGTATAACTTATGTTTCTTGTATATTAGTGTTCTTGTTCATAGGAATGGTCCTGCAGAGATATTTTATTTGTTTGGGAGAATCAGACTAGGGATATATTTGTCTTATCATAGGTCAGCCATCTAATACTTGGAATTACTTCTCAACATTTCATGTTTGGTATCAGTTCCGTTATTTGGATCAATATATTTGTCATTTCATGTTTGGTTTGTTGGTTTTCTATTTCTAAGAAGATATTTCATAAAGATAGGAATAAATAAAAGATATGAATATTTAGATATTTATTTTATATCTTTTATTTCATAAAAATAAGAATATTTAGATATTCAGTTTATATCTTTTTAGAGAAATCGTTTTTGTATGTAGTCCATTTATTGGTCACGTTCACTCGCTAATCCATTATCTTATCTCATCTTGATAGAGTTATGTGATGGGCAGAACTCTATAAATAGAACTGGACACTCTCTGTTTTAGATCACCAAGCCTACTCCTCTCTTTAGAAAACACACTATCGAGTTTGAGTGAGTGAGGGACTGGAAAACTAAAACTCCGAAGATTACTTGAAGGTTATTAGCAATGGCTGAAGGTAGGTACCTCTGAAATTTATCTTTCTATTTCTGCTTCCACTGTTTGATCTGAATGTGTTGTTTATGTTTGTTAACATGTTCAGATCAATATAAATGTTTTACATTTGGTATCAGAGTCCATTTTTGCCTCTGTTTTGCTTTTGTTTGACACTTATATTTTTAAATATTGTTTTATTGAAATATGAGTATTTTATTTGAACGTTTTAATTATTAAGAAGCCTTGGAATCATATAAAAATTGGATTTCTAAACTTTATGTGAATTAAAATGTGAATTCTGATATTTAAAATAAACTATTGGATTTTTTATGCGGATTGCAACCAGATCAAATTGATTTGACTCAATGTTGAAGACGATGGTTTTCCGCTTCATTAATGCTTGCACCGCGTTTAGTTTTTTTCCTTCGGTGTTTCTGTTTCCTTTTCCATGGTTTATTTTTATTCTTGCTTTTTGTGGTGGGTCATGTCTTGACCAATTTATATTAAATAGATTCCTAAAAGGCTTATGGCTGGCTTTAGTCCGTCCACGTTGCTGTTCAAATATTTGGAGGATTTTTTTTCTATTTAAGTTTTATAGATATCCTAAGATTCCCAAAAGGATGATATTTTTGTACGCTGCCAGCCATATGCATGCCTTTTACTATTTAAGTTTTATAAGATATTTTAATGTTTAATTAATGATTTAATTATATTATTAATTAAAATTGCTCATAATTAATTTATTTATGTAATAAATTATTTGGGTTGAGTTATGTGTTTAAATTATTTAAATTGTATGTTTATTTATGGTATTTGTTTAAATATATAATATTATGTTAAATAATTTATTCACATTAATATTAATGAATTTATTGAATAACTATATGCAATGTTATTTCAATTTATTTGTATTATTAAGGATGTTATGTAATTGTTTAGCTCTTATTAAGAATTAATTAATGTTAAGTGATTAATATAATTTAATTGATTAGAGAATAGTCACAACATCTTTGATTGATTAGACTTATATATTAAGTGTCAAAATCACATTTAAAATATTAATTGCGATTAATCATATGTAATGTAATAAAATCTACCCACAAGAATTTTATTATATTTGTATGATTAATTAGGATAAAATATCATATTATACTTCTTAACTTACCCATAGGAATTAAGAATAATAATTATTATAATTTGATAGTTTTATCATAAGTTTGAATCTAATTTGAGTAAGACTTTAGTCCACAGGCAAGTTTTATGTCACTAGGTTCATAAACTAATACATGTTTTACATTGGTAAAAACATTATATTTATTTAGTCTCAAATTATGAATACTGAAAAAAATGTATGTTTTGAATTTTAGTTAATCAATCTGGAAATATTTCTGATATTAAGTGTGAAATTCCCGAATTAAAAGGGAACAATTATAAGGTTTGGAGAGAGAGAATTCTTCTTCATTTAGGCTGGATGAATATTGACTATGCTATTAGGAAAATTGAACCACCGGGTATTAATGAAACTAGCACTCCAAATGCTATTAATCTTTATGAAAAATGGGAGAAATCTAATCGTCTCTCTGTGATGTTCATAAAGATTTATATATCTGCTAGTATCCGTAGTTCTGTTGATTAGCATGAAAAGGTCAAGGATCTTTTGAAGGCCATTGATGATCAATTTGTTACATCTGATAAGGCCCTTGCCAGCACCCTTATAATGCAATTCATCCTTAAAGCTCAATGGGATAAAAGGAGTGCGTCATCACATCATGTGCATGAGGGATATAGTGGCTCAATTGAGAAATTTGGAAGTTACCATGTCAGATTCTTTCCTAGTACACTACATTTTATGTAATTTACCTATGCAGTATGCCCCTTTCAAAATCTCCTATTACACACATAAGGATAAGTGGTCAATTAATGAATTATTGACTATGTGTGTTCAAGAAGAAGAAAGGTTGATAATGGAAGAGGGTGAAAAGGTATACATGACTACTCAGGAAAAGAAGAGAGGGGATCAAGCCAAGAACAAGGGCAAGATTCCTGCTCAGCCAGTCATTAAGATAGAGTCAAAATGTTTCTTCTGTAAGAAGAAGGGACACATGAAGAAAAACTGCTCAAAGTTTAAGAACTGGTTTGACAAGAAAGGTATTCCATTTACTTTTATTTGTTACGAATCTAATATGGAAAACCTAAGGAAACCAGTGAGAAGTGAGCAATACATCTATTCAGGAGACAAGATGAGCTCACATGTGGAAGCCATTGGGACATGCAATTTAGTTTTAAGCAGTGGCTTTATTTTTCATTTATACAAGATATTTTATGTTCCAAGTTTTTCTAAGAACTTAATTTCTGTATCAAGACTTGCACCATTGGATTTTTCCTTTAATTTTTCGAATTCTGGTTTTACTTTAATTAATAAATCTGGAATTATTGGTTCTGGTACATTACTTGATGAACTTTACTTTATTGAGTTGGAAAATAATGCTGCTTATAATTCTATGCATGTTTCTGTCGGGTTAAAACAATGTGTTATGAATGAGGAATTCTCTATGTTGTGGCACCGAAGATTAGGACACATCTCTATTGAGAGAATTAAGAGATTAGTAAATGAAGGGGTACTTAGTACTTTGGATTTTGCTGATTTTGATACTTGTATAGATTGCATTAAGGGTAAACAAACTAACAAGTCTAAGAAGGGTACAAAGAGGAGCTCAAATATATTAGAAATCATACATACAGATATTTGTTGTCCAGATAGCAAGTAGTCCGAAATATTTTATCACTTTCATTGACGATTTTTCACGATATATGTATCTCTACTTACTTCGTTCTAAAAAATGAAGTTTTAGATGCCTTTAAAGTTTTCAAGGCCGAAGTAGAGAAACAATGTGGAAAGCAAATTAAAATCGTGAGATCCGATAGAGGTGGTGAATACTATGGTAGATACACGAAAAATGGACAAGCACTTGGTCTATTTGCGAAGTTTCTTCAAGAACATGAGATTGTTGCCCAATACACTGTCTGGTTCTCCGGATCAGAATGGTGTAGCAGAAAGAAGAAACCAAACATTAATAGACATGGTGCGAAATATGCTTAGTAGTTCCAAGCATCCTAAATCATTGTGGACTGAAGCATTAAAGACGACAGTGTATATATTAAATCGAGTTCCAACCAAGGCTATCTCCAAGACGCCTTTTGAGTTATTCAAAGGTTGGAAACCGAGTTTGCAACATATATGTGTTTTGGGATGCCCGTCTGAAGTAAGAATTTATAATCCACAAGAGAAGAAACTAGACCCAACGACTATTAGTGGGTATTTCATTGGATATGCCGAAAAGTCTAAAGGGTATAGATTCTATTGTCCATCACATAACACCAGGATTGTGGAATCAAGAAATGCAAAATTTCTTGAGAATGACTTGATCAGTGGGAGTGGTCAATTTCAGGAAATTACTCCTGAAAAGGATCACTATGAAGCCCAACCCTCTGGCTCAGGTGAAAGATTGATTGTCAGGCACACCCCTCAAGCTCAAATGGGTGTTAGACAACCAGTAATTGAAAATCCACAAACTGTTGAAGATGACCCTATAGATTAAGTTGCTAATGAGGAACAACAAGTTCCTCAAGAAGATAATGAAGCAACATTAAGAAGGTCTACTAGAGTCAAAAGATCAGCAATTCCTAGTGATTATGTGGTGTATCTGCAAGAATTAGACTACAACATTAGAGCCATAAATGATCCTGAATCATTTTCACAGGCCATGAGTTCTAAAGAATCAAACTTATGGTACAATGCTATGAAAGATGAGATGGATTCCATGACATCTAATCAAGTCTGGGATCTCGTTGAATTGCCTAATGGTGTAAAAGCCATTGGATGTAGATGGGTTTTTAAAACAAAGAAAGACTCACAAGACAACGTTGAAAGACATAAGGCAAGACTTGTTGCCAAAGGTTTCACTCAAAGAGAAGGAATTGACTACAAGGAGACTTTTTCTCCTGTATCTATGAAAGATTCTTTCCGAATAATTATGGCATTGGTAGCTCATTTTGATTTTGAGTTACATCAAATGGATGTGAAAACAACATTCCTTAATGGTCATTTAGAGGAAGAGGTTTACATGAAACAACCTGAAGGATTCTTCTCTAGTGATAAAGAACACTTAGTTTGCAAGCTTAATAAATTCATATGGATTGAAAAAGGCATCCCGCCAATGGTATCTAAAATTTCATGAGGTCATCACTTCATTCGGTTTTGAAGAGAACATCATGGATCAATGTATATACCAAAAGGTCAGTGGGAGTAAGACTTGTTTTCTTATGTTATACGTGGATGATATTTTATTTGCAACTAATGATAAGGATTTACTATATGAGGTGAAACAATTTCTCTCAAAGAACTTTGATATGAAGAATATGGGAGAAACATCTTATGTCATTGACATTAAGATCCATAGGGAAAGATCTCGAGACATTTTGGGTTTGTCTCAAGAGACCTATATTAACAAAGTTTTAGAGAGGTTTAACATGAATGATTGTTCACCAAGTGTAGCTTCTATTGTGAAAGGTGACAAACTCAATTTGAGTCAGTGTCCGAAAAATAATTTTGAGCGGGAACACATGAAGAATATTTCATATGCTTCAATTGTTGGAAGCCTTATGCACTCTCAGGTTTGTACCAAACCTGACATTGCATATGCTGTTGGAGTTTTGGGAAGATATCAAAGCGATCCATGTATTGACCACTGGAAAGCTGCAAAGAAAGTGATGAGATATCTTCAAGGAACAAAAGATTACATGCTCATGTGCAGACAGACTGATTGTCTGGAAGTGATTGGCTATTCAGATTCAGACTATGCTGGTTGCGTTGATTCACAAAAATCAACATCTGGTTATATCTTTATGTTAGCTGGTGGAGTTGTATCTTGGGGAAGTGCCAAGCAGACCTTGGTTGTCACTTCTACTATGGAGGCTGAGTTTGTTTCATGTTTTGAGACTACCTCGCATGGTGTATGGTTAAAGAGTTTCGTGTCTAGGCTTAGAGTTATGGACTCTATTTCTAGGCCATTAAAAATGTACTGTGACAACTCTTCTATGGTATTCATGGCTAAGAATAACAAAAGTGGAAGTCGAAATAAACACATCGACATTAAGTACTTAGCCATAAGAGAACATGTTAAAGAAAAAAAAGTTGTCATTGAACACATTAGCACTAAGTTGATGATTGTCGATCCTTTGACTAAAGGCATGCCACCAAAGAATTTTAAGGATCATGTAGTACGAATGAGACTTGGTTCCATAATATGATTTTGTTGAAAGAACAATTGTTAATTTTGAAACTCTCATTCAGTTTGATATTTTCTCATATAGTTTTGTGCACATATTTATTTATTTATTTTTGAGAAATGTCATTAAGTTTTGATCTGGAATAAATATATAATTTATTCATTAAGTTGAGAGCCATTTAGAGACTTTATATATTGTGATACATGGAAGATAATATTCGCTATTAATTAGAAGACCTATCGCCATGACTTGTATATTTTGTTTCTTTTTATGACTAATGTTGGGTTAAATGGACCAAGTGGGAGAATGTTGATTTTCTATTTCTAAAAAGATATTTCATAAAGATAGGAATAAATAAAAGATATGAATATTTAGATATTCATTTTATATCTTTTATTCCATAAAGATAAGAATATTTAGATATTCAGTCTATATCTTTTTAGGAAAACCGTTTCTGTATGTGGTCTATTTATTGGCCACATTCACTCACTAACCCATTATCTTATCTCATCTTGATAGAGTTCTGTGATGAGCAAAACTCTATAAATAGAACTGGACAATCTCTGTTTTAGATCACCAAGCCTACTCCTCTCTTTAGAAAACACACCATCAAGTTTGAACAAGTGAGGGACTGAAAAACTAAAACTTCAAAGATTACTTGAAGGTTATTAGCAATGGTTGGAGGTAGGGGTATCTCTGAAATTTATCTTTCTATTTCTGCTTCTGCTGTTTGATCTGAATGTGTTGTTTATGTTTGTTAACATGTGCAGATCAATATAAATGTTTTACATGGTTTCTGTTCAAGTTCTTGTGATTCCCAATCGATTCAAGTTTATATTTATATTCTTGTTGTACATAGGTTAAAAAATTCAAAATATTTTATAAAAAAAAGGTCTAGCAGATACACGATCTTCATGTTGTTGAGACTACATCAATATCAACATCAACAATACCTTTAATCAAGTTAATTAGGGTCGTAGTAGATGAATTTGATGATAGATACGAGGAAGTTGAAAGAAAAGGAAGGGGGATGGGAAGAAAAAAGAGAAAATAAGATAAAGGAAAAGAAAATAAGATAAAAGAAAAGAAGGATGAAAGAATGAGGAGGAAAATGAAGAGAAAAATAACTAAAAAATGGACCGTATGGAACATAGAGATAATAACGGGTCTAACTTTCAACCAAGCTTATAGCTTTTCTCCACTCCGTCCTAAGACATACCGTCTGCCAATTTATATCTCACTCCACTGAGTCTTATTTAATTACATTTTCACAAGTAAGTTTCGGTCTACCTATACCCATAATTTTAAAAATCGAACCGGTGACTGACCCGGTCAGAGTATTGGGTCAGTGATCGAACCAGTGGATTAATAGTTGACCCACATGATCCGGTCGGTAATATAAAATATAAAATTTGTATACCTGTCTTAAAATATTTTAAAAAAAAGACATCACAAATCATAACATAGATAATTAGGTATCAAAATGTAAAAAAAAAAAAAAGAATCATTATCCAAATTCAAATAAACAAATAACAAAAATCATAAACATAAGCTAAATAAGTATATTTCCTTAATTCCTTGCATCTCAATTTGCTTGCATGCATATATTCCTAGAACTGCTAAGTAGAGTCTCTCATATCATATGACATTTTATATATTCAAAGTTAATTAACTAGTAGTAAAGTCATTTATCAGATAGACGTGATATTAGTATCTGAAAATGAAATCAAGAGCTTAATATTAACGTTTATAAGTACTAAAAAAATGATGTTCATTATTATTGAACTTCTCATTTAATTTAGTTTTCATTTCATTATATTTTATTAATTATAAAAGTTTCAAAAAATATCAAGGATAATAAAATGTTAGGTAGATTTTCAAGAGTGAAAAAAAATATACTGAATTTGCATCTATTATTAGAGTATAATAAATATAATTTCCTCAACTTGTGTGTCCCACACCAACAAAACTCAACCCCCCTCCCCAAAATAAAAAATAAAAAACCCGCCCAGCCCATCCATATTCCCCTGTAAAACCTACGCAAGCCCCTATCTCCAAAATAAAATCCTCAACAGTCAACACTAATGCCCCCCCTAAAACCTACGTTCTCCCCCCCAAAATCCTCAGCGCCCCCCCACCCGGCCCCCTGGAAGAAAAATCCTCCCCCCCACACCATATCCTTGTTATCGCCTCATCCCCACCTTGTTTTAAGCTCGACAGTGAACCCCTCCCCCCAACCCAAAATCATTGTTACCACCCACCCCACCGTGAACCCCTTCCCCCCACCGTGAACAGACACACCCCACCACCACTACCCAACCCCGCGAATAGACAAACCCCACCACCACCACCCACCGTAAGCGACTTTGTGGCAGATTTTTTTTAAAAAAAATAGCGATGCGGTTTGGTTAGCCGGGTCGGCGGTTGAACCATGAACTCGGTCGGGTCGCACCAAGTCCAAAGCATGGTCAATCCGTGGACAGACTCGACTCGGTCCAGCCACTGGGTCGCAGTCCGACCGATCTAACTGGCCGGATCGGTCCGATTTTTAAAACACTGCCTCTACCTCTCTTTGTGTTGAGCTTTTGGTAACAAACTCTTGTTCTTACAAGAGCATCCAGGGGACATCTCATTACATGCTCAAATCACCTCAATTTATGTTCTCTCACTTTTCACTCACCAGTATTACTACTATCTTTTGTCGAATATTTTTATTTTTTATCTTATCCATCTTCGTATAACCACACATCCACCTTAACATCCTCATTTTCGCTACCCCTATTTTATGTTTATGTGATGATCAACATTCAGCTCCATATAACATTGCAGGTCTTACAACTGTTCTATAAAATTTTCCTTTTAGCTTAATGGGAATTTTACGGTCACAAAAATCCAAATTCACTCCGTCATTTTATTTACCCTACCCTGATTCTATGATTTGTATCCTCATCAATCTCTCCACCTTTTGGCAAAATTGATCTCAAGTATCTAAAAACATCTTTCTTGGGTACCTCTTGACCAAATAAATGTATGGGGTCTTGATCACCATCTCTTACCAACAAAAACTCATGCTTCATATACTCAGTCTTGCTCTAACTTATCGTGAATCCTTTATACTCCTAAATGTTTCTCCACAATTCAAGTTTCCTATTAACACCGTCTTTGGTCTCATCAATAAGCACAATATCATCTACAAAAAACATATATCACGACGCTTTCTCTTGAATATATTTTGTTAGTTCATCCATCATTAAGGCAAAGAGGTAAGGACTAAGAGTCGAATCTTGATATACACCTACCATGATAGAAAAATACATTGATGTTCCATTACAAGCTTTCACACATGTGATAGCCCATTGTACATATCCTTGATTACATTAACATACTTTAATGATATTTTTTTCTTCTCAAGAGTCCACCATAAAATTTTTCTTGGGACCTTATTGTATGCTTTCTTAATATCTATGAGCATCATATGTACGTCTTTTTTTTTTTTTCTCGATACATTTTCATTAATTGTCGCATCAAGAAAATAATTTTCATAATAAATCTTTCTGACATAAATCCAAATTAATTTACAGAAATGTTGATCTTCTAAGTGATGTTCAAAAACTTTCTCTCAAATATAGTATGGCTCGTCAACTTAAACAAAATAAATAGTGTTTGAAGTTCTTTAACGATTAACAGAACTGGAGCCCTCGTTGATGATCTTGATTGTGACCTTTGTGATTACAACAGGTTAATTCTAATGCTGAAAAAAAAATTGAAGTACGGAATTGGTTATTTGCTATCAATTTATTTTGGGCGAAACAGAAATGAACAAGTACATATTAAAATGTAAATTTACTCACTTTTGAACGTGAACACATGGACTCCCAAGTTTGGGATTATTGAATCAGGCCTCCTCCAAAGAGAACTTCATCAATAAATTGGCCAGTCCTCGGCCTTGAATTTGAAGCTATTCACCATCCATTACAGGACTCCGAGAGTCATAATTTAATACATATTCACCTACCCACCATTACTTTGACGCTATAATTAATAATTAGAGCTATGAGAACAAAGGAATGAACTTTGGGTGAAAAGATGATGGAATTTAAAGGGGAATAGGTCAGGTTACTGAACAGCGTTGCAAGCAGCATGTGAGGGGTTTTGAATTTGCAAACTGTGGTGATACTTGACAGCCAGAAATCATATTTTTAAAATATAAATTAAAAAAAAAATTGGTGTTCAAGAAACTGTCATAAATTGTGAATCCTTAACGCGAAAAACTAAAAAGAATAATCTTCAAAATCAAGGAACTAAAGAGTAAAATTTGAAGGACAAAAAACAAAATTGACTGAAAATTGAGTGAAAGAAACATATTTAACTCAATACTTAGTTATAAAACTTTAATCATATAGCAAAGGTACCCTGATAAAATAAAAAATGAGATTTGACAAAGTATATTAAATTAAATATTGAATATAAATTTCGTGTAAAACCTTGGAATATTTTGTCACGACTCTGTACTTAAGGTGCTATTAGCGATTACATATATGGGTATATAGTATGTGTATTTAAATTGATACATCTTGTTATGAGATTGGATACAGTATTTTTTTAAAGGCAGATATGGAGAAGAATTCAATATACTATAGTATCCTTACCAAATCCTACCCATTGTTATCCATATACGAATTCCTTGGAATTGAAAAATATAACTGCAAGCGGTGCAGTTTAATCCCTCACCACTTTCCTTATTTTATTTTTTATTAATATTTTGTTTGATTTTAAATATATAAATATATATATATATATATATATATATATATATATATATCACTGGTCAACATTCATCCAGTTTAAATATATCTTATTTTGGAGATGTAACCGCAGATTTAGTTAATGGAAGGTTCGTTGTGTCTTTCAGAGATTCGGAGGAGATGATGCTTCCAAAGGAGCAGCTTAGGGACAGGATCAGTGAGTTGCCTGACACAGTTCTGCTCCACATTATGAATTTTATGGACACAAAAGATGCGGTTAAAACTTAAAACAAGTGTCTTATTTAAACTATGGAAGGATCTTTACAAAGAGGTCAATTTGGGATCCAATTTGATTCTAAAGAGATATTGGAAAGTAATTTTGAAATATAATAATATTAATTTATACAAATACAGAATAAAAGATTTTTTTATTGATTCAAATGCTTTCTACCTACAAGAGATAGGGATAGAGAAAGAGGAAAAAATCTGGAATTTCACATAGTATTTTTGGTAAAAAATAAATCTAACTTTTTTTTATACTTTTCGTTCAATGGTGAAATGAGTCAAACTCTCTATAGGACCAAACTTTATGGGAGTTAAGAAATAATGGAAAAAAATAAAATATAAACAAATAAATAAAAATGCAGTAGAAGGACTTGTTAAACTCACATTATCTCCTAACCTCTTTGAACTTGGGCTGGTTGGGGTGGTTGAACCTCTTGAAGGTACACACGGGGTAGTTGAAAGTTTTAAGAAATTTGCATCTTGGATTTTGTCTAGCCGAGATGACTCTTATTCCCTGCTTAAATCTTACTATTCACCCTAGTTGGACCGAGCCCGAACTCCTAGATAGGGTCATCAAATATGCTGTTTCATAATGTCCAGCACTTGACATTGGATATATATATTCAGGCTTTAGACCCAACTTTGAGTCCCTCCCTTTAATCTTTTGCTCTTAGTCTTTGACATATCTTAAGCTTTGGAATGGGTGTGCCTTTTCTGATATAATACTTCCAAAATGTCTGCACCTATGCATTAAAAAGCTTGCACATTGAATATGTCAAATTTACTGCAACTGACAATGACTGTGCTGAGCCCTTTTCAAACTGCCCCGTTTTAAATTCTTTGATCCTTATAGGTTGTTTTTTGCATAATGATGCACGAGTCCTCCGCATATCTAATTCTACCCTGTCTAGATTGACAATGTTTGGAGGACCAGCTTGTCAAATTCTGCTTTCTACTCCTAATGAAGTTTGACAATATTAATGTATTTTTGTCTTATCATAGGTCAGCCATCTATTACTTGGAATTACTTCTCAACATTTCATGTTTGGTTTCAGTTCCTTTATTTGCATCATTATGTTTGTCAATGTCAGACTACCCTTCAAAATTAATTTCTCCTGTCTGAGGAAGGACTCCTTGATAATATTGCTTGTCTATTGTGTTTTAGACTTGTCGCAAAGGCTAAATGCATTGCTTGTATTTTACAGTTGTTGATGGTTTCAAGTTTCATACATTGTCAGTTTAAATATTTTCAAACTGTCAACCAATTAGAAATCATAAATATAATTTTTAACATAATTATTATAAAAATTAACAATCTTACGTGATAATCTGATTGAATGACAATGTAAAAAATATTTTCATTGTCAATGTATTCGAATTAAATTCTACTGATATCTAGGAAATCAAAATCACGATGTTGGAATAAAACTATCCACACTTGAGCTTTTGGAATCTCAATATCGCTGAGACTAAACATGATAAATAATGTTAGAAATTTTTTAGCGATGGCCAGAACCAGAAGCCCTCCTTGAAGATCTTGATTGTGACCTTAGAGATTGCAGCAGGTTAATTCTAATGCTGAAAATAAGAAAAATTGAAGCAGGGAATTTGTTAATTGCTATCAATTTATTTTGGGGGAATCAGAAATGAACAATTGAAATTCAATGTAAATTCACTCACTTCTTTTGAACGTGAACATATTCATCAGTTTCATCCAGTGTGTCTCCCTTGTAAACGAAAAATTAGATAGTACTGGTGGTGTCAACAATGGAAAACACACCTTAAGCTTGAGATTTCAAAAAATAATGAAACATTTCACTACTTGATTAGTTCGTAGTTAAAAAATTTAAGATATTAAACCTTAATGAGAATAAGGTCTTGATAGAAGTAATCTTAACCCTGCTTCCCTTTATCTTTTTGTCTTAATCATAACCATGTGGTCCATGTGTGTTATCATCACTAAAGGAATGAAATATTATCTGGTCTCACAAATGGGAATATGAAGTATTCTGCATTTTAGACATAGAATTAGGAAAACAAATGAAGTTCTAGCATAAACCACCATGCTATCCAGTAACAGTTCCTCCATGACATCTTCCATTGTGATAATGCCAATAACCTCCTCATCTATAACATCTGGAAGAGACTCTATTTGTTCTTGTGAGAAATATTCATTTTTTTGTTCCCACTGGTTGGATTCTTGATGTACTTCATCATCTAGTTCCATTACATTTTTTAATGTTGGACTATGAAATTCTGCATCACTAGAGTTTAAACCGGATTCATGTACAGAACTTCTCTGACTTATTTCCATGACAAAGTAAGAATCAGATTCTGAAAATCCCAGATTGACAAACATAAGTGATGTATTCTGTTGCAGTAAATTAATTTTTTCTACTTTTGTTATGCAATTCATCTTAAATAAAATGTTATTTGATTTGATATGACACCATGGGTAAATTCTGTAATATGTTACCTACAGAAACTTGAGCCGGGTTTGATATTTTATTAGTAATTATATTCAAAAAGGTAGGTGCGCCCATAGTGCTCTCTGTGTCTTTGTTGGATTTCAAGACAACAGCCATATGGTTGTGACCCTTCTGGAATTGATTCAATATCTCATATAGTGGCCAACTTTCATAAACCCTGTTACATAATTATTAAATGAGCAATATCATGTAATTAGTATACTAAGTATAGTAGAGACATTGATCACAGTGCCACACAAAAAAAAAAATTAAAATACCTGAATGCAATGCAACCAGAAAGTTTTACCAGACTGCTGTTGCGAAATCAGCAAGTGTACCGTTCGTTCAAGTAATAAAGTGATAAGAAAAGTTATCGTTCCCACGAGGATTAGTGCACCGATTGTATTATAACTTGTATCTAGAAGTTGGATAAATAAATGTTGGTAAAAGTATGAGTTGGTTGTTTGAGTGAATAAAAGTAAAGACGAGAATTAAAACATAAATATAAGCTATGAATAAATAAGATAAATGTGTGACAATATAAGGAAAGCGTAGCCAGGGCACCCACACTCGATGATCCCTTCCAATGGACTCGTATTGCTTACTACATTCGATTATCTAAGTTACTCAGCGGTTGTGTTTCATTAAGTATTAGTTATTCACCAATTCCTCAGCGAAATAACTCTTCAACCCACTTGAAAGTTCTAATCCCTTAGTCACCTTCCTAGGGTTGAGCATTAAGCAACACTATGAATAAGCCACAAACATACATTCCTACTCCTAGGTAATGCAAGCAAGTTACTTCACTTAGTTTCAAGACTAGAACCCCAATATTCTTATTGTGAACCCTAGCTCTTAACCTTTCATTAGAATGATCAAGTCCAAGAAAGAGATATAAACAATTTAAGTAAAGTGCAGTAAAATAACTTTTGATAAAGGAATAATAGCATTCAATACATTCCAATGGAAGTTACATCAAGTGTTTGGCCCTAGCTACAAAATAGAACTAGCCAAACCTATTCATGGTTTAGCCTTGAGCTAACAAAAAGAAACATGCGCAGTTGAAGCACAAAGGAGAAGAAGATGAAGAAGACTCTCCACTTGAGCCTTCAACTCCCAAGCCCTAGCTAAGCCTTCCAAGCCTTCTTAAACCCTTTCTAAGTGATTTTCGTGCAGCCAAAAGTGCCTTAAATGCTGTGAGTTCAAGTATTTATATGAGGGTAAGTGAAACTCCAATTTTGCCCTCAGCAGCTTTTAGAATTACACAGACAGTGAATTCCCACGCTGATGGCGTGGGATCCACGCTGATAGCGCCATGTTCGAGTGGAAATTGTTGTTTTTCCTTACAATCAATGCTGATGGCGCCAACTCCACGCTGGTGGCGTGGATTGGCAGTGAGATTTTGCTGTAAACAAGTGCATTCCACATTGGTAGCACGAGTCTCACACTAGAAGCGTGAGATGTCCGTGAGAAATTCCACAATTGATGCAGTTGGCACTGAAGGCGTGAACTTGGCGCTAATGGCGCCAAATGCTTGAATTCAAAAGGCTTGTTTAGTTGTATTCCTGCTACAAAGATTGCACAAATTAATAAAGAGTGTAGCATGAAAGGATTCATCACAATTTATCACATTTATGGGCAATTATGGACTATTTGTGGATGATTCCTTGCTTTTAATAGCTTGGAAAGGACTGTATGCTAGGCGCATATCAAATAATTCCCAGATTTAGATATTGTTGTCCTCAACAATGAACAAAAGTTTCAATGGAAAGCAAGGATCAAGTTCCAAGAACAACTTCGAACAAAACAATCTCCAAGCTTAAAATGCTACAAATGACTGCACCTGATAAGTGCCATATCTTAGTGAAATTTAGGTTACATTTAAGGCACTTATCTTGTGTTTTGACTAAGAATATCTATCAAAATTTACCCTAATCTAGTTAGTTTATATTGAGCACTTAGCATTTATGTTTCTCGAAGATTCATCCAAACTTTCTTTTTTATTTTGCTAGCGTTTGTGAATTCCGAAGCTTCCGTAATTTTAAAACAAGCAAAAATGACTAATAGAAGCAAATCTGGGAGGTGCAGCAAACAATTTAGCCCAAAAGCCCAAAAGAAGCTCCTGGAGGTGCATTTAACTCGCCCAAGCGAGCTAAGCTAGTGTATTTTGCTCGCTTGGGCGAGCAACATAAGCAAATGGGCCACTTGAAGGCCAAGTGAACGTGCAAGTGGGCTGCAAGTTGCATTTAACTCGCCCAAGCGAGTATTTCATGAAGGAATTGGTCGCTTAGGCGACCAAACTCGCTCAGACCAACCCCTATAAATACCCAAGCACCCCCCTAAGGCAAAACACAATTTCTTCAAGCCAAATTCTCTCTTCTCCCTTGCTTAAGCTTGTTTTTAAGCTTCCTTTTTCTTTTATCTTTGTTTAGTAGATAGTTTAGGTTAGTGAGAGAGAGAAAATTAGTGTGAAAACTCTGTCGAAACGGAAAGCGGTGATGAATCCTTTCATCTATTTTTCTAAGGAGGTTCTGCCCATGCTTGGCTAGCTTCTCTCAAAGGATTGGATGTAATCTTCTTACCCTTATAGTATTTCTTTTGATATTTATTTATGCATAAGTCTTTTCTATTTATTATTGGTAAATTTATTCCGTACTTAACGCTTGAATCTACTTGATCA
>PYAF01004751.1:36997-51429 GCA_007407185.1 Glycine tomentella | reverse complement strand
GAACACAGTAAAGGATACACAAGCAAGGATCAAGAGCTTACCTGCTCTCAATAAATTACTGGTTCTCCCGGCCTCGTGGTCAAAACCACCAGAGCTATTAAGCTCACGTCCTCAAAACAGTCGTGGATAGCTAGAGAATCACTTCTCCAAGCTTCAACGTCCGTGAATCACTTCCCTTTCCTTCCAAATCTAAGATTTTATGAAACTGGCTGTAGTATAGTAGGAGGAACCACAGTTTCTGCAAAATTTTCCGCAGCTTCCGCATATTTATAGACTGCTACAGTAACTGCTACAGTAACTTCCATTGTCATCCCTAACCTCTCTTCCATCTTTCATTGCTAAATTAAAAAGCTTAAAAACAACCCCAAATTCTTGTGAAAATCCAGAAGTTAGAGTTCTTGAGGTTTGCTTGAAGATTGGGTTTCATTGCAAGGTAGATTTGGGAAACTTAATGTCTAATGGTTGTAGACATTACATCAAGTGGTATCTAGAGCCTAATCCTTGTGGAATTGTTCTTCAAGTTTAGTTTTAAAACTTCTTCAAAGGTAAAAAAAACTGCACCAAAACTGAAAAATGAAAATTCATTTCAATTTCTTGTTTCTTGTTGTTTTCATTTGATTTTTGGTGGTGTGGGCTTATTGTGTGTTCCACCACATAACCTTCGTGTTTCATTCAAGTTTCATGTGATTTCATGTGTTCTTGATATTTTTCTAATTTTCTACTCTTGATTCTTGTCAAATTTTTCTTTGTAGTATTTTTGTGTTGTATGACCACTTGTTTTGATTCTAATCTCATGACTAAATTGAATTGAGTTGTTAGAAACAAATTTTACAATAGTCATACATCAAAATTTTATGATTCATCAATTTCCTTAAGAAATTTTGAACTTGTGCAAAAGAAAAACAAAAGCTTACAAAAAAGAGAAACATTTTGGTACAACCAAAGACAATGTTGAATTGTGGCTTGAAAAATACAAAGAAAAATAGAATTTAGAAGCAAAGCAAAGTTATAAAAGCTAAAAGTTTAAATTTCCATTGAACTACAAAATCAAATGAACTTGTATGACATGCAAATTTTATGAAATTTGGCTTCTAGCAATTGAATTTACTTAGCATAACCTCCTTGTGTAGTTTGGTACAACCCATAGTATTCCTTGAGTTGTCTCATTAAATTCCATTTGAGTTGTGCTTTTCCAAAAAATTTCTTTTGTTGCTTGTCTCTTAAAATTTCCAAGGTTTTGTCTAGAGTTTTCTTGTTCTTGGACTCTTGAGTCTAGCCTAGAATCATTTCCTATTTCACTATAGTAATGAAGCTTGATTTGATTAGAAGTTTTTGTTTAAGAACTATGTAGAGGTATAAGAGTGGAAAAGGCAAGAGAGAACATTATAGAAAAAGCTTAGAAAGTGTGAAAACACGAGTGAGAGTGGCAAACACTTAGAGAGGGGTGAGGCAAACACTTAGAGAGGGGTGAGAATTTTCTTACATATTTGTGTTATTGCTAACCATTTCTTTTGAAGGATGAACTCAATAGGAGATGAGGCTTTGTCATTTAAGACCTCTAGGTTGATGAAAGCCATGACAAAACAAATGGTAGACTTACAAACCAAAATGGATGCAAGATTTGAGGAGTTACAAAATGGAGTAGTCCAAATCGTAGTGTGGATGGAGAGGTTCATAGTAGTAGGAGGGTGAGTCAGTATGCTTCCTCTCATGGAGGAAATTATGGAGATAATGAGAGGGAGGATTGGAGAGAAAATAATAGAAGAGAAAATAATAGGAGACACAATCCTAGAAGACAAAATAGAGATGAGGAAGATTGGAGGCTTATGAGAGAATGGAGAGAAGGGAGAAGAAGAAAGAGAAGGGATGAATGGAAGATTGAGTGGAGTGAAAATAAAAATTCCAAAATTCCTTAGCAATAATGATCCCGAAGAGTACTTTGAGTGGGAAATGAAAGTAGAACAAATTTTCTCATGCCAACAATTTGATGAAGAAAAGAAAGTTACTCTAGCAACTCTAGAATTTGGTGGCTATGCTTTGACATGGTGGAACCAAATTCAAATGGATATAGGGAGGAGGAGGAGGCAAAGAGTAAATTATTATGATGACTTAAAGGCATGCTTGAGAGGAAGATTTGTCCCACTTATTATGCAAGGGAAGTCCATAATAAGCTCCAAAGACATTTCCAAAACTACAAAAGTGTCGATGACTACTATAAGGAAATGGAATTGATGATGATAAGGGCTGAAATTTGGAAAGCCAAGAAGCAAAAATGGCTACATTCCTTCATGGATTGAATAGAGAAATTCAAGATGTGATGGAGCTACACTCATGCAACAATTGAAGAGCTAGTCCACAAAGGTCAAAGGGTGGAGCAACAACCAAAAAGGAGAAAAGCTTCCTTTTCCAAGACCAATGGGGCTGCAACTTCTAGCTGGAAAGACAAGCCTAAAAGGGAGGTTTTCTCATGTGAAAAATAAGGAAGAAAGGGTAGAGAGCCCCAGCAAAAAAATTGTGGATCCAACTCATAAAAGATCAAGCAATATCAAATGTTTTAAATGCCTTGGTAAGGGTCACATTGATTCCCAATGTCCCACCAAGATAACTATGATTTTGTTTGAAGATGGAGGTATAAGGAGTGAGTCTTCAAGTGGCTCAAATAGTTCTTCAAGTGAAGAAGAAAAAGAACTCACACTAATGGAGGCCGGAGAGGGTGATCTCTTGATATTAAGGAGAATGTTGAGCAATTTTTCCTAGAAAAAGAGGAGACTCAAAGAGAAAATATTTTTCACATAAGATGTTTAGTTAAAAATAAAGTCTACTCACTTATCATTGATGGAGGGAGTTGCACCAATGTTGCTAGCACGGAGAAATTACACTTGCTAACCACAAAGCATCCTAGGCCATACAAGCTACAATGGCTTAGTGAAAGTGGAGAAGTGGTGATAAATTCTCAAGTGCTCATTCCTTTTTCTATTAATGCTTATAATGATAATGTTCTTTGTGCTTCAAGCTCTCCTTCGGAGCCTAAATGCAAGCTAAATGAAGCTTATGGTGCAAGCTTCCCTAAGTGACCCTTGGCTATCCCAAATTAAAAATTGGTGCATTATTTTTAGCTTCTAAGTGCAGCCAACAAGTTTACTAAGTTGCTACACAAATTACAAACAAATGCACCTACACCTCTTTACACAATTTCACTAAAAGACCTTTTTGTAAAATATGAGAACACTTCACACTTAACCAAGAGGGGGGTGAATTGGTTAGGCTTGGTAATTTAAAAAAAATTTCTTGAACAAATTAGAGTTTCTTCCCTTTTGGATCTTTATCACTTTTGAAGCCAACAATCTCTATTCAATCTAATATTCACTTCAGTGTATGCAATAGCTTAACAAATTGGTTGATAACAAAAACACACAATCAAGAATAACAAGATATAACAAATATAGAGAAAACAATCAACACACAAAGATATATACTGGTTCATTTCAAACACTATGAAGCTACATCCAGTTTTCTTCCACTCAACACTAGAATGGAGTTACACTATTATAATTTTTAGTTTTTATAATCAATGACAATGTCTCCCTTTATCAACCCTAGATAAAGTACAGAAATCTAAAACCCTATTAGATTCTAAGAGACAAGAACCTGAGAACACTACTCAGTTCTTTCACCTAGAGAACCCCTTCTCTAGTTACAAGCAAGAACCCAATTACAATAGACAACCAAGTACATAATTTACAAAAGAGATACAACTTCAAAGTTTAAAGAAAGAAGTCACCTGATGATCCAATGAATGATGTACATATGAATGATTAAATCAGGTTGAAAGTTGAAAACAAATTCAGAACATAGCTTCCCTTAAGCTTTGAAAAGAAACTTCTTGCTTTTGAAATCAATTAACAACCCATGAATGTTTTGTGAAAGCAAGAACTCTATGAACCCAGAAAACCACGAAAAGAATGTTTAGAAAGCCTTGGATGCTCAGAATATGAATTGGTCAAGTTAGAAAAACAGCTGAGCAAAGGTTCTATTTATAACAAACTTTTCTAACCGTTGGTAATCGATTAAATGCGCTCCTGTAATCTATTATTTTGCTTATATAATCGATTAATTCATGACTGTAATCGATTAAGTTGTTCATCAATTTTCTGGGTATGATTAAAGAACAAAATAATCGATTATTCCGACGTATAATCGATTACACCAGACAGTTGCTCAATTATGAAAACACTGTGTAATCGATTACAAACTGTGGTAATCAATTAAACCAGGAATATGTATAAAACGATTTTGAACTATGTAATCGATTACAACCTCTGGTAATCGATTAAGCCAGAAAGCTTCTTAACCATGAAATGTACTGGGTAATCGATTACAGATTTTGGTAATCGATTATGACAGGAAGCTTCATAAACTAGACATGCACTATGTAATCGATTACGGACTCTAGTAATCGATTAAGACAGAAAGATGGTTTTTAGTTTTAGCTTATGTAATCGATTACAGCTCATTGGTAATCGATTACAATGTTCATCAAGGCAGTTTAAAATGTGAACCAAGATAAAATAATCGATTAACTCAACACGTAATCGATTACATTGTTCTTGAAAAGATTTCCAGAATGTACAAAGAACAATATACTCGATTCTTTTCTTGAGATAGTCAATTAAATCAGTAGAAAACTTATTTTTCCAAAAACTCTTTGATTTGATTTAAAGATTAAGCAATTTTATCAAAGCCTTGTGAATTCTATTTCTTAAACACATAGACTCAATGAATGATGTGAATGCCATGCACTTGGATCACCAGAAATGCTTTCTTCCTTTTACATTCAATCACAAATTAATATTCAAGGCTTCATCGCATGTTGAAAGTTCAAAACCTTCCTTCTTGAATCAATCTATGCTTTGTGCTTCAAGTGGCTCCCCCTTAATTCAATACTTTTATTTGTCTCAACTTAAGCTTCTAACAAGTGCTGGAATTTGTTGAATTAAAATGAACTTGAGACATCAAAATCCAGCCCTTGTTCTCCTTGGATTAGTGTGCTTCCTCATGCTTGTCCAAGTTAGCCTTGATGTGGTCTTGAAGGGCATGAGTTCTAGCTCTTGTCATGGGTCCTTTAAAGCTCACCAAAGGAAGTGCTTCAAGCCCTCCTTCTAGACCTTTGGCTTAGAATGGACCTCTATCATCCCCTCCTTCTTGAAAGGAACTTGACCTCAAGTTTGCTTCCCCACTTGTACCTACATCATACAAAGAAAGATCACAAACATTGAAAGTATTACTCACACCATACTCACTAGGCAACTCAAGTTTGTAAGCATTGTTGTTGATCCTCTCTAAAATCTTGAAAAGTCCATCTCCTCTTTGTTGGAGCTTGGATTTCCTTTCATGAGGAAATCTATCCTTCCTCAAATGATGCCGCACCAAATCTCCTTCATTAAAGATCACTTGCTTTTTGTGCTTATTGGCTTGCTTTGCATGAACATGGTCATTAACTTGCATTCATGATTTCAGTAAAATCATTACAGCTATTCATGATTTCAAAAGAAATGAAATTCTCATGGTTAAGTTTTTGGAAAAACGAAAAATTAATGCTTTAAACGATTACATAACGGATTAATCGATTACAAGCTTCTGTTTTGATTCTGGAAAATCCATGAAGAACAATTTAATCGATTACTGCCTTCTCGTAATCGATTACATGGAACAAAATGAAAATATGTCTTCCTGTTTTAATCAATTACCATAATATCGTAATCGATTACTAAAGTTCAATTTTTTATGTGCCTGACTGACTTAATCAATTACCACATTTTGTAATCGATTACATAAGTATATTCTGGAATTGTGTTCATCTGGTTTAATCGATTACCACAAAATGTAATCGATTACAAAAGCTTGTTTTATAACTAGACCTGACTGCTTTAATCGATTACAGCTCGGATTAATTGATTACTTTGTTCGTTATAAAACTCAGAATAAGCTATGAACATTTTAATCGATTATTTGGAATTTAATCGATTACATATGCTATGTTAATCGACAACTAGGCACTTTAATCAATTACATTCTATTATAAAAATATGTTATTAATAGAGTGAAGGCTTGTCCGAACTTTTGACTTGAATACTTCGAATTCTCTAAGCATATATAAGCCTTCTCAAAGTTAGAAAGTAATTTTATGAGTTAACCAAGCTCCTGTCTCACTCTTTAATCTTCATGGTGTATTGAAAGATTTCTGGAGCAAGATTTTCAAAGAAGCTTTTGGAGAGAAAGTTCTGAAATTGATTTCTTTATTTTAACTCTGATTGGTAACTCATATTCATTCATATTCATTGGATCATCAGGTTGTCTCTCTCCATTAATTCTTGTTGTAAATTTGTTTTTGAATTCTTGGTTGTTTGTAACTATTGTAAAGGGTTCTTGAGGCTTTTTCTAGAGCTGGTTTCTCTAGAGGGAAAGAGTAAAGAAGAGTTCTCTATGTCTTGATCACTAGGAGTCTAATAGGATTTTAGATTTCTATTCTTTATCTGGGCTTGATAAAGGGTAATTGTTGTAAAGCTTGTAAGAACTGAAATTTGATAATAGTAGAACTCTAATCTAGTGTTGATTAGAAGAAACTGGATGTAGCTTCTCTTGAGAAGTGAACCAGTGTAAATTCTTGTGTTGGTTTTATATTCCTTAATCTCTTCTTGTTATGTTGATCATTAGTTCTTAGTGTTATTCTCATTACTCAACAAGTTCTGTTTTAAGCAATTGATTTCTTGGGCTGAGTGATTTGATTGATTTGAAGCATTCTTGATTCAATTGTGATTAAGATCCTTTAACTCTGATTTTACAAATAAATTTTAAAAGACCAAGTTTAAACCAATTCACCCCCCTCTTGGTTATTGTAGGTATTCCTATTGTTTTTAAAGATGACATAATTTGGTTGGGAGAGATAAACATCCCATCATTACTCACATTAGAATCACTAAACACAACAGTTTTATCAAAACAATTCAACAAAACATGGTTGGAAGATAACCAGTCCATACCCAAAATAACATCAATTTGGCTGAGAGGCAAACAAATCAAATCAACATAGAATTTTCTATCAGAGATTTCTACAAGACAATTCTAACACACATTAGAAGTCAAAACAAACTCACTAGTTGGGGTCTCAACCACAAGCTCACCACTTAAAGAAGACACAAAAAGTTTAAGTTTCTATACACATAAACGAGATATAAACGAATGGGTCGCACCGGAGTTGAAAAGCACAAGTAACGGAATCCTACTTATGAAACATTTACCTTGGATTAGCTCTTTTGATTTCGAAGCTTCAGCACCACTAAGAGTAAAGACTCTTCCTGTGGCTTTCGGATGTCCAGTTTAGTCCTTTAGGCCTCCACCATTCTACTCTTTCTTAATATATGGGCAATCTCTTTGAAAGTGACCCTTCTGTCTACAGTTGTAATAGATCGTGTCTCTATTTACACTTGAAGAGACATGTCCTGGCTTACCACACTTGAAGCAAATGATCTGAGTCGGAAAAGTAGTGGGTCTGCTACCACTACCACCAAGAAATCCCATAGCAGCAGTCATTTGGTTGTTAAGATGATGACCATATTGCTTAGGAGGGGTTGAAAGAAAGGGCCTTGAAGGCTGAAGGCATGTCAGAAGAAAAACGGAAAAATTTTTCAAGTGGAAACACACATACCACACAAGAATCATTCTTTAGGACATAGATATTACCTTGTTTATATTCGAAACTTGATGATCAAGGATAGGCTTGAAGATACAAGCCCTCTAATGTTGATCCACATCACTCCTTGTCAAGACTCAAGAACACTTCTTGAAGGCCACCAACAAACACCAATGGAGGCAGACTAGGCGCACCAATGGAGAGGAAGAAGGTTAGGTTTCAAAGTATTTTTCTTATCTAAGAAGCTCACCAATAGATGATATTGGTGGCTGAATTTTTCTGTCAAAACTCACACAAGGGGCACATGAAAGGGGAGGAAGGTAGATAGGTTTTTTTTTCAAAAAAAAAAAAACCATTAGAGAACTATGATCACAAGAGCACACTTTATAGAAGAGTTTGAGTCAGATTGTTAACCAATAAATCTGATTATGGAGCATCCCACAGGTGAAGAAAAAATGGAGTTGTTGCATTTCAAAAATTGCCAACAACCTCCCATCATATCCTCCTAAGACCAAGTCAATTACTTGGGAATTATTTTGCCAAATAATAATTAAATATCCAGCCATATGTAGCGCCCCTAATCAGCCCTCAAACCTCTTCCTAAAATCTAGGACATGATCATCACAAGATGCTAGTTGAATTCAAATTCAAATCTAACTAACTACTATAGTTAATTCATATTTAAAATATTTAAATTCAAATATTTAAATTATCAAATTTAAATATTAGATAATTAATTTAACTATTTAAATTAATTAATAATGTCTTGGACTATCCAAGCCCATTAACTCCATTCATGCACCCCTCTTTCTTTAAGATAGGTATCCAAACTCCTTCTTGGGCCAATAACCATTATTAGGCCCAAAACCTTTAATGCTATAATGTCATGACAATAAAGTGTTAGTCTGTGACCCATTAGGCCCAACATAGCTACTGACATAAATGAGTTTGGTCCCAACAAGGCCACTACCCATTTAATGACAACACAGAGCACTAGCAATGCTTTGAGAACTAGTTAGGTAAATGACAAGATCATCCTATTAAATCTATTTGGTTTCTTATGTATTTCCTTTCGTCTCGGTTACCTTCCCATAAAACCTAGGGTAAGGAAACGTATCTGCCCTTGCGGTCTAGGGTAAGCTTTAATACGAAATAGGGAGTCTCCAATTTTACTAACTCTAAAGGCGGATCATCTCATGATTTCTTTTACTATGCATAGATTCCTGAGTCCCGTAAATGTCATCCCGATTTCTCCGATTTACAGATAACCTAATCTCTCACAGAGATTTAACGAATTCCTTCAGTTAGTCACCCTAGGCTCGTGTTCTTTTAGGACATGCCCAAAAGTATACCTATGTGTCTCCATGTTTCAAGCAAACGAGGTATACAATCAAAACATGTCTTCTAGAACACAGTCTAGGTGAAAACTTCTGGTCTAAGGAAAGACACATCCAAATTATAAGAGACTACTCTAATGATACTATCTATGAGATTTCCTCATAGAGTCTCTTTGTGGGTCTGTTCAATGCAAGCTATACCCTTATAGGTCCACCCACGACTTGAGCTAAGACATCTCCATATCTGAAACTCATGAGGTCTTTACCTTGTATCTACATACAAGTAGATAAGCCGTGCTAGTCTTACCCGAGATCATTGATCCCCATTCTTAGTGTCTCTAGACTAGGAACATAAAATTAGGAGTAGACACCTGGTATCCTTGAATCCTCATGATCGTGATCCCATCACTGATACTCAAGAGATACCTATTCTATTCCAAGGGTTTTATCCAGTTACTCATATATTAATAATGATATCGAGACAAAATATGAAACAAGATAAAGAGTGCTTATAATTTATTCATGACAATATGAAAAGTACATGTACGTCCTAATCTAATGAAAAGATTGTCTCTAGGACATCCATATACTAACAGGGGTTGGCTATGGTTTTCCATGGTTTTGAGGCCCGATCTTCTTATTCTTCATTGGACCTGTACTCTGATAAAAAGCCGCTTTGTCTCAAGAGTCTTCATCCTATATCCTACACATACTAACCAACAGTGGGAACTGGCGGACACCTTGATAGTTCACTACTTGCTTCACCTCAGGTTGTAAGCCATTCAGGAACTTCACACACTTAGAACTTTCACCATCTCTTCCTTTGTAATGAGGGAAGTATCTTACCAACTCTTCAAACTTAGTTGCATACTCAGTTACCGTCATGCTTCCTTGCTTAAGCTCCAGAAACTCTATCTCTTTCTTGTTCCTAACATCTTCAGGAAAATACCTTTCCAGGAATGCCCTTTTAAAGGTTTCCTAGGTCACAGGTTGACCTTCAGCCTTAAAGCATTGGCGAGTGTTCTCCAACCAATTCTCAGCTTCTTCCACTAGAGTGTAGGTGCTAAAAGCAACCTTCTGCTCCTCTGGACATGCCATAACTCAGAAGATCTTCTCAATCTCCCGTATCCAGCTCTAAGCATCATCAGGGTTGTATCCTCCATTGAAAGTAGGGGATTGTTTTGCTGAAAGCGATCTAACCCATGATACTCAGTAGCTCCAGCAGCTTCTCCTCTATTATGATTCCCCAAGGCCTGAGCTAAGGCTTGGAGAGCATCAGCTATAGCACGGTCATTCCTACCAACCATCACTCCCTGCGCACACCAAGAAGTGAAAACCTGGAAGGAATACACACAACAAAAGCACAAAACAATTCTACATCGATTCTTTACTCTTTGTATTCCTGACTGCAGTTGGGAAAAAGACAACACAAATCACCACAATTAATATCACAAACTCATCATTACATTACACATTCAACAAAAACAATCATTCAATGCATTCCACAACTCAAACAATCATGTTCGGAATGATGCATGCAACTAACTCATCACTCAGCATGCAATGTGGTACCATCCTCATGGAAATAGCCTCAATCAAAAAAAGTGATTCATCGCCTATCAGGGCCACCCTGTCGTGCACTGGCCATTGACCCCGGTGATCAGCCAGCATCGCTAGGGAATTCCAAACCTGATGACCCCTTAGTACCTGCGTTCTCAACCAACTAAAACCCCTAGGTTCACGTGTGCCTTCATTCTATTTCCATCCATGCATATGAAGTATGAAACATGGGCATCATCAATGTACGACCCGACTAGGAACACATCCTTCCTCGCTAGGGTAACCCATCATACACCCATTATGTACATACATAACACTACAATGTGGGCTCACCGATGCACTGACCGTGGCTATGAACACATCCTTCCTCGCAAGGGTAACCAACCGGTCATTGCATCCCACAGGTACATACACAACATACAACCATGGGCACAATCAATGTATGACCCGGCTAGGAACACATCCTTCCTCGCAAGGGTAACCAGTCATACAGCCCCTATAGGTATCCATGTATATCCACATCACACAATGATAACCATGGGCACCATCAATGCATGACCCGGCTAGGCTCCTTGTTTGTTTTCTTTTTGATAGCTGCCTAGTTAGTTTTTCCTAACCAGTCATGCAACCCCATGATATCAGTATACATATACATCACATCATCTCAATATCATCATCATCATATAGATCAAATTGATATTATTTCAACATTATTCTCATAAATATCAACTTCATCTCATTTCAACATTAACAACCATTTCATCATCATTTCATTTAAACATCATAAACCACATCATCATTATATCATTTAAGGATCACAAACCACATAGAGCTCATTAAATCAATTTTCGCAACATCTAAATGTCACTATCATCAACAACATCGGTAATAAATACACATCATCCCATTAGTTAAAAACAACATTTGACTTGAAAACGAACACACACAGGAACAACACACATCAATCATAAATACTTCGCATCCCATTAGTTAAAAACTTAGTTTTTCTTAAAAACCAGCACACAACATGGACTCGCAGTAATCTTCATAGTTGGACTCCCTGGCCCCTAACTATGGTATCTAAATTATTACCAACATAATAAACTCCCCTTACCTAACCATGAGTTCTCCCTATTACAGCCTAGCGGTGTTGTTTCAAGATCCTTCAAAAATGCGTGCCTGTCTGAACACAGAGTTCTACATACCAAATTGAAGAAAATTTAGTATAGATTTCCAAATCAAGGTCAATATTAACATTTGGGGTCAAATACCCACTCAAATCAAAAAGGGGCTAAACGGTGTTTTTGGAAGTTCACATTCAAAGACATCATTTTGAAATTTTGATCACACCAATGTGACCAGGACTCAACAAGGATCATAGAAATGACATCAATTTCATAAAAAGGAGACTTTTACAATATCTCATTTTCAAAGGGTTTTCAAAGTGTAAAACTCCCAACAACGGTATCCAAAACTCAAGAGACACAAAGAAATGCTTAAACTAGTTAGAAGAAGACAAAGGAAACCAAGATTACCTTTGAGAGGACTTTTGAAGATTCCACTCCGATTACAAGGTTCCTCTTCATACCTTGGTCCTGTGGCAACCAACGGCGGCCCGTGGTGGTCACGTGTAGTTGTGGGTTGTGGAAAGGAGGTTCCTAGGGTTTTTGGCGAGTTTAGAGAGAGAAAGGAGAGAAAAATCGTGTTTTCAGTGTTGGTGGACATATTTATAACTCGACAGGCTCGCTTACCGCACACTTTCTCACTCGGTGCGCATGCAGGTCTCACTCAGCGCACATTGGCTCGCTCAGCGCTATTTCCTCTCTGTCAGGAAATTTTGGAATTGGGCCCAGCGCGACATTTGTTCACTTAGCGTGACATTAAAAAATCGTGATCTTGAAGATCCCAACGGTCAAAAGATGCAGTGATGTGTTGGGAAGAAAATTTCAAAATGTGAAGACGATTCAATGGTTAACGAATCCGAGATGGTAGTTTTACTTAAGCGGGTTATGAGCCAACTATCACTCTCACCTCAACCATAAGTAAAACAAAGTTAACATATCAATCAATTGCACAAGGTTAATCTACACAATCATTCAACTAATCCAAACTTATCAAACAATCAAATAACACAACAAATACATAAAACATACACTTTCAGTTATCAAAATTTCAGGGTGTTACAACTCTTCCACCCTTTTAGAAATTTCGGAAAAGACATTATGAAGATTAGAAAGGGATGGAGGTAATGCAACTTGATATGCTACAGGGCCGACTCCTTTTAGAACTTGGAAGGGACCAATAAAACAAGGTGTGAGTTTTCGGGATTTCAAAGCTCTACCAACCCGAGTCCACGGAGTAACTCCCAAGAATACATGATCACCAACCTTAAATTCTAGGTCTTTCATCCTCTTATCCTGATAAATCTTCTGCTACTCTGAGTAGTCCTCATTCTCTCTTGGATCAACTTGACCTTCTCAATGGTTTGTTGTTCCATATTAGGTCCTAAAATGAGGTTCTCTCCAGGTTCTAACCAACACAAGGGTGTCCTACACCTCCTACCATACAGAGCTTCACAAGGGTATCCTACTCTGATTTTTGGCTCTCGTATGTACCTCATCTCCTATTTACATGTGTAACACCCCGTAGGCCTCCGGTGCGTTATCATTAATAATATCAGTTTAGCGCTTAATTTACATAAAATAATACTCAGCGGAAGCATAGAATCGTTTTTCTTGATTCATTATGTATGGTATAACAAAATGGTAACGTACAATACAATCGCACGCTGATCCAGTTTCTCAAATCATATATCAAAAGCCATACAACTAAATTATACAGGCAGATAACAGATATAAGACACTTATACTCAGGGAAATGGTACGTATCATATATAATAAAGTTCTGTACATATACATATCACTATTCATAGTCCACACCACACATCCGCTGGTGGTTCAAAAGAATATCAGCCCTCCATGAGGGAGTACAGAACTATACATCAAAATAAAACAAAAAGAACCTTCCAGCTCCTACATCATCATGCAGCCTAGTCTCAACTGGGCCTCCTGCCCTGAGACTGCTCTCCTCTGCCAGTAATATCATCTGAAATCATGTAAGCCCCACACGGGGTGAGATAACATATCTCAGTAAGCTCAGGGTCCTTGGGAAATCATTCCCACCCT
Organism: Glycine tomentella; assembly: GCA_007407185.1. Taxonomy (NCBI): domain Eukaryota; kingdom Viridiplantae; phylum Streptophyta; class Magnoliopsida; order Fabales; family Fabaceae; genus Glycine; species Glycine tomentella. The sequence continues at coordinate 37,657 of PYAF01004751.1, read as the reverse complement.
GGCCCACAGATTCACAGCACATAAACAGGTATATACATCTCATACATGGCCCACTGGCCTCAACATAACATGATCATCATCACAATCAGATCTATGACAGGAGGCAGAGCTCCTCAATGCCTGGCGGAGCTCCTCAACGCCACTGACGGAGCTTCTCAACGTCAGTCCTGTCATAGTGTGGCAGAGCTCCTCAATGCCACGAGCAGAGCTCCTCAACGCCCAGAATACCCGACGGAGCTCCTCAACGCCGGTATACATCTGTTGGCCAACAGCTTTCTGGCAGAGCTCCTCGATGCCAGGTGTAACATCCCAATATTTCTATTTTTTGTATATGGATTGATAGAAACGTTTAAGGGATTATTAGAAATTCAATCTGTAAGTTGAGTGGCATTTTGTGCTAGATTTCGTAGCTTCCGTGAATGATCAAGCTTCCGTAAGGCCTAAAAGGAAATTTTTATTTCATCTACTTTGGCAGAACACGTAGACACTTAGAGGCCTTAGTTCAAAGATCCCAACGGTCAAAAGCTAGATATGTAAGTTAGAAATATACCTTTAAAATTTTAAGAAGATCCAACGGTGAACCAATTCAGAGTGAGCATTTTATTAATACGGGTTTTTTTGAAAAAAACAAAACAGAGGAGGTGCAACAAGCAAATCAGG
>PYAF01004751.1:18327-31086 GCA_007407185.1 Glycine tomentella | reverse complement strand
CCAAATAGAATTAAACAGTTCAATAGTTATGTACAAGTAGGTTGAGCAGAATTTCATTTGGTGGTGCAAGTAAAATAACTAAACTTAATGAAAATGAAATATATTTGTGAGAAAGTGGGATTGGATTTCATCATTCTTAACATTCTATATTCAATTAATATTTACCACGCATAAATCATCGTCTATTCTTATTGATGCATACTAAGTTACCTTGAATCGATTCCTCGCATTCAAGTTCTAAGAATATCTACCGAATATCGATCCCTCGCATATTTAAGTAAATATCCCAGCATTAAGATTTATAATCGCGTGCTTTATGAAATCAGAACGTTATGCCCTATTCTTAGCAACGTAACGTAATGAGTAAATTCATTCAGTTCAAACCCTAATATTACTTTCCAGTCTCACTTAGGATTTAAGTTCGTAATACTAGTGATCAAGTAGGATCAAGCATTAAGCGCAGAATGAAACTACCAATAAGAAATAGAATGATTCATGCATGAATATTAAAAGAAGTATAGGGTTAAGAAGATTACATCCAACCTCTAAGAAGCTAGCCAAGCATGGAGAGAACCTCCTCTCGGAAAGAGTTGCTGAACGTTCCCATCCTCGCTTCTCTCCGACAGAGTTTCCCTGTTAATCCTCACTTCTCTCACTTTCCTAATCTACCTAATACTACTATTTAAACTCCTAAGCCTAAAGAACAAGTAAAGGAAGAAAGGAATCAAGAAATGAAGCCAAAAGAATGCCTTTCCTCTTCAAATTCGTGGCCTATTTATAGGTTTTTGCCTCCTGCTAGCTTCACTCGCCCAGGCCACCATTTTCTTCATGTTTTGGTCGCCTGGGCCAACTTAACATATCTTTTTGGAACTTGTAGCTCACCCGGGCGAGCAAAATACACTATGGTTGATCGCCTGGGCGAGTTAAAGTCTTAATGTTGAAGAAAGCTTTGGGCCATGTCGGTTTCTAGGCCTGAAATGCTTGTTGCACCTCCCATACTTGCTATATAAGCCTTCTTTGCTTGCTTTGATATCCGGAAATCCACGGAATCTATCAAAATAAAAAACATGATTGGATTAATCTTCCAAAACACTTTAAACACAAGTATAAGGTGCTAATTAACTAGGTTTAGGGAAATTTATAAGCTAAATGAAAGAAATCAAAAGATAAGTGCCAATATTTTAAACACGAAGTTAACTGAAATATGGCACTTATCATATATACACCTGAAATTACATATCAACAAAACGCTAAAGACTAACTAAGAGAGAGTTGATTAACAAAACATAACTCTTTCTCAAAAAAAAAAATCCAACGTCATCATGTCGGCTTGGCGTCTCCAACCAAAAAGAAGATATCCCTACAAAGTCACCTACTGTTGCTTATCTGCTAGGAACAAATGAAGTATGAAACATGGGCATGATCAATGCATGACCCGGCTAGGAACAAATCCTTCCTTGCAAGGGTAACCCGCTATGCACCCCTCATGTACATACATAACAAACCAATGTGGGCTCACCGATGCACTGACCGTGGCTAGGAACAAATCCATCCTCGTAAGGGTAACCAACCGGTCATTGCATCCATGTGCACTACAACCATGGGCACCATCAATGTATGACCTGGCTAGTAACAAATCCTTCCTCGCAAGGGTAACCCGTCATACACCCCCAAGGGTATCCATGTATATCCACACACAATGACATTGTTCACATCAACGTTATCTCTCATCAATGTCATTATCAACCTCAACATCATATCATCTCAATATCGTCATCATGCATATCAATATTATCTCATTTCAACATCATCAACCATGTCAACATTATCTCATTTAAACATCATCAACTACATCAATTGCATCTCAATTTCAATATCATCAACGACATCACAAGCAATCACATTTCACATCTATACATAATACATATGCCTGAGATTCATATTCCCCAGGTCTTCAGACAACCCAAAGTTCATACATTCACAATTCATCATATCACAAGACTGATATTTTTAGGAAAATTCTAAATTAAAGAGAAGGACTACAATATATAAAACACACTCTTATGCCCATTTAAAAATTTAATAAAGAATTAAATAGGAAAACATATTATAAAATTTTGGGCAGAGTCTCCTCTGTAATTAAGTTTTTTCCCAAAAATCCAATCATTACAACAATAATATCATTCACAGTTTTATCCATCAACAAGCCAATTCATCGCATCCCATTAGTTAAAAAAGTTTTTCTTGAAAACGAGCACACACAGGAACAAACACACATCAATTCATAAATACATCGTATCCCATTAGTTAAAAACTTAGTTTTTCTTGAAAACTAGCACACAGCAGGGACAGGCAGTTATCTTCATAGTTGGACTCCCTGGCACCCAACTATGGTATTTAAACTTTCACCAAAATAATAAACTCCCCTTACCTAACCAGGAGTTCTCCCTATTACAGCCTAGCGGAGTTGTTTCACGATCCATCAAAACGCGTGTTTTAGTCCAAATGCAGAGCTCTATATACCGAATCGAAGACAATTTAATATAGATTTCCAAGGTAAGATCAATGTTAACATTTGGGGTCAAATACCCACTCAAATTTAAAAAGAGGCTAAAAGGGTATTTTGGGAGTTTACATCAAACGACATCATTTTGAAATTTCGATCACACCAATGTGACCAGGGTTCAACAAGGATTACAGAGATGTTATTAGTTTCATAAAAAGGAGACTTTTATATCATCTTATTTCAAAGGGTTTTTCAAAGGAAGTGTAAAACTCCCAACAACGGTACCCAAAACATAAGAGACACTAATAGAAGCTTAAACTAGCTAGGATAAGACAAAAGAAACTAAGATTACCTCAAGGAAACCAAGAAATGAGGATTGAGAGCTCCGTTCTCTACCGAAACTTCGAGAATAGTTTCGAAGATTCTGCTCCGATTAAAGGGTTCTTCTCGGTGTCGGGGTCTCGTGGCAAGCAATGGCGGCTCGTGGGGGTCTCTGATGGCTATGGGTGGTGTGGCAAGCAACGGCAGCTCGTGGGTGTCTCTGATGGCTATGGGTGGTGGAGGAGGGTGGTGGGGGAGCTTGGATCTGTTTGGAGGAGGAAGAACCTCCATGTTCGTGACTTGGAAGCTTAAAAACGTATTCAACACCGCCTCCATGATGGAGTGCTTTTAGTTAAATATTTTTCTATCCTTCTTAGCTTAATTGACTTCTCTTGGAATTTTATTTTACCATTCTAATTCAGTTTTTGTCTTAGGCAAGTAAGTGGGCTTAATTGCTAATTGTAGCGTATTTTTGGATTTTATGCTCACTAGACCTATCTACCTTGTATAGCACCTACAGAGCTCTATGGAAATTCGAATGGAACGTTCCAGTAGTCCCTGGAAAGATAACGAAAAGATCTACATGTTTTCCAGAAATAAGCCGAGGCTAATTCTGCCATTTGGAGGGTCATTTTGGGCTTTGAAGTCAGAATCACTGCACTTATATTTTGCGCTACAAATTTGATTTTTATGGTTATAAATAGTAAATAATTAGAATTGATGGGTTTTGTTGATGGCCCATTCTTTTCTTCAGACTTAGTCACTACATATTAGTGACATTGGATAGACTTATTACCACAAATTTCATTTAATTAAAATAGTTTTACATTTCTCTCTTTAAATTTTTAGGATCAAAACCCTAGCTTTTATTTTCTTTCAGTTGTTCTTCCTTGTTCTTCATTGTTCTTTATTTTTGTTTGGCTATTCTTCCATTTTCATGCAATTATTCCATGGGGCTTTCACTAATGATGATCATGGAAGGCTAAATACTCAATCAATCGAAGGATCAAACCCAAGCACAAGAAGAATTTGAGTTCTGGTTTGGTATTTCGAATTCTATTTGAATGTTCACTTTCTTCTTCAATTGCTATTCTGTTTTCATGATTATGAATGCGTTTAGGATTGAAAATGGATTAGGTTATGGATTCATTTCCTAATTTCGAATATTAATCACAGATTAATTGGATGATATTTCAGTTAGGGTTGTGGTTTCAATCAAATTAGGGGTTAAGTCGATTGAATTGCTTCTAATGAGATTGAATGACTTTCATAATAGGATAAATTTCTGAGAACAATGATGATTTGAATTGCTTGGTGAGGTAAATTGGATTGATGCTTTAATTCTGTTTTACATTACATCTTTTGAATTCTGTTAGTTTCTGTGGCACACTTTAATCTTAGTTTAGGTTTTTGCAATTTTTACTTACGCACATAAACTATTCGATAAAAATCCCCCCTTACTGTTATTAGTGAGTCGAAGCTAGAACCATATTGATAGTGTCTCTGAGTCGACCTAAGTTAATCCTGAGCTACAGAATTAGCATAGTCAAATTTTTTTGGAGCGTTGCGGCAAACGCATATCACTCCACTCGCCCAGGCGAGCAAACATGCCTGCAAAACTCGCCTGGGCGAGCTGACCCAATTCTAGAATTTTCTGCTTCAATGAAAAATTAATTTGTCATATTCCATATATTATTTAAACAATCCCAATGGTCAAACGTTACATATATGGGTTAGGAATCTATCTTTAAAATTTGAAGATGATCCAACGGGTAACGAATCCAGAATCGTAATTTTACTAAAATTTACTTTCGGGTCAAACTCAGAATCACACAATTCAATGCAACTCAAACAAACTCCACATAACTTGAATCTACACCAAGCAATAGCACAATGATAATTTACACAACAATCATTCAACTAATACAAACTTATCAAACAATCAAATAACACAAAAATCACATTAAGCATCTATTTTCAATTTATCGAAATTTCAGGGTGTTACAAGTCTCCCACCTTTTTAGAAATTTCGTCCCCAAAATTTACCTGATTCAAACAATGCTAGATAGGCTTCTCGCATCTGACTCTCTAGTTCCCATGTTGCATCCTCCCCTGACGTACCTCCCCAGATCACCTTGACCAAAGGAATTTCTTTTCCTCTTAGGTGCTTGTTCGCCGATCATCGATCCTCAAAGGCATTGTTTCATATGTTAAGTTTTCCTTTACTTGAATGTCATCTAACTCGACCACATGAGAAGGACCATAGACATACTTACGGAGTTGGGACACATGGAAGACATTATGAAGATTAGAAAGGGAAGGAGGTAATGCAATTTGATATGCTACTGGGCTGACTTTTTTGAGAACTTGGAAGGGACCAATAAAACGAGGTGTGAGTTTTCGAGATTTCAATGCTCTGCCAACCCCAGTCCACGGAGTAACTCTCAAGAATACATGATCACCAACCTCAAATTCTAGGTCTTTCCTCCTTTTGTCTTGGTAACTCTTCTGCCTTCTCTGAGCAGTTCTCATTCTCTCTTAGATCAACTTGACCTTCTTAGTGGTTTGTTGTACCACTTCAGGTCCTAAAAGAAGATTCTCACCAGGTTCTAGCCAACACAAGGGTGTTCTACACCTCCAACCATACAAAGCTTCATAGGGAGCCATGCCAATGGTAGAATGAAAACTATTATTATATGTAAACTCTATCAACGACAGAAAACTCTCCCAACTGCCTTTTTGTTCTAAAACACATGCCCTCAAAAGGTCCTCTAGAAACTGAATGGTCCGCTCAGTCTGACCATCAGTTTGAGGGTGATAGGCTGAACTTAGCCTAAGCTTGGTTCCCAAAGCTTTGTTCAAACTCTCCCAAAATCTAGAGGTGAATTTAGGATCTCTGTCAGATACTATGCTATACAGCACACCGTGTAATCTGACAATCTCATTAATATACAAGGAGATCAAATTTTCTAAGGAAAACCTGATATTAATGGGGATAAGGTGACCAGATTTGGTCAATCTGTCAACAATAACCCAGATAAAATCTAAACCTCTCGGGGTTCTAGGCAGTCCTACGACAAAATCCATGGAGATACTATCCCACTTCCACTGGGGTATCTCTAAGGGTTGCAACTTTCCTGAGGGTCTCTGATGTTCTATCTTAGCCTTCTGACAGACTCAACATGCATATACAAACTCACTAACCTCCTTCTTCATGTTTGGCCACCAAAACATTGTCTTGAGATCTTGATACATCTTGGTGGCACCAGGGTGGATACTCAAACTACTCCTATGTCCTTCCTCCAAAATCATTTTCCTAAGCTCAGATACATTGGGAACACAGATTCTATCTTGAAACTTCAAGACTCCATCTGATCCCACATGAAAACTACTATCTTTCCATGCCACTATGGCTTCTAACTGAGTCTTTAGAAAAGGATCTAACTTCTGGCCATCTCTGATCTCTCCTAGCAAACTGCTAGTAATCTTCAAAGCTCCTAGTCTCACACTATTAGGGGTTACCTCACACACCAGGCTAAGGTCTCTAAACTGTTCTAGGAGGTCCAATTCCTTAACCATCAAAGCAGATATATGCAAGGACTTTCTACTTAAAGCATCAGTCACTACATTGGCTTTGCCAGGATGATAGCTAAGCTCAAAATCATAATCCTTAAGAAACTCTAACCATCTCCTCTGACGCATATTCAACTCTTTCTGACTAAACAAATACTTAAGGCTTTTATGATCACTAAACACTTCAAACTTAGAGCCAAAAAGGTAGTGCCTCCATATCTTAAGAGCAAACACTACAGCAGCTAACCCCAAATCATGGGTAGGATAATTCCTCTCATGCGTCTTGAGTTGCTTAGAAGCATAGGCCACTACTTGGCCATTCTGCATCAACACTCCTCCTAAACCCATCTTTGATGCATCACAATACACCTCAAAGGGTTCTCTTAGGTTAGGCAAAACTAACACAGACGTTGTTGTCAGTTTCTCTTTAAGAGTTTGGAAGCTATGCTCACACTAGTCATTCCACATAAAAACTTGACCCTTACGAGTCAGTTTGGTCAACGGTAAGGCTAATTTGGAGAAATCTTCTATGAATCTCCGGTAGTATCCTGCTAAACCCAGAAAACTCCTGATCTCAAACACTGACTTAGGATTCTCCCATTTAAGAACAGCTTCTACCTTAGAAGGATCTACAGCTATACCACCTTAGGATATCACATGTCCTAGGAAACTCACTTTCTCTAACCAAAACTCACACTTAGACAACTTAGCATAAAGTTGTCGATCCTTAAGAGTTTGCAACACAATTCTCAAGTGCTCCTCATGCTCCTCTCTAGTCTTAGAATATACCAAAATATCATCTATGAATACCACTACAAAACTATCAAGATAGGGGTAAAAGATCCTATTCATATAATCCATAAACACACTAGGGGCATTAGTCACACCGAAAGGCATGACTAAATACTCGTAGTGACCATAACGGGTACTAAAGGCAGTCTTTGGAATATCCTCAGACTTCACTCGGATCTGATGGTAACCTGACCTAAGATCTATCTTGCTAAACACAAAAGCTCCTACCAGCTGATCCATAAGGTCATCTATTCTAGGCAAAGGATACTTATTCTTAATCGTTACCTTATTCAACTGACGGTAGTCTACACACAATCTCATGGTTCCATCTTTCTTCTTTACTAGCAACACTGGTGCTCCCATGGAGACACACTAGGTCTCACAAAGTGCTTATTCAACAAATCTTCTAACTGTTTCATAAGCTCAACTAACTCTATAGTAGACATCCTATAAGGGGCTATGGATACGGGTCCAGCACCAAGTACTAAATCAATAGAAAACTCTATCTCTCTCTTAGGTGGTAGGCCAGATATATCCTCAGGAAACACTCCTGGAAACTCTCTAACAACAGGTGAAAATAATAGGAATACTTCTAAACAACCAAGAGGGGGGTGAATTGGTTGAACCTTGGTAATTCAAAATTTTCAAATCAGAGTTTTCCACAGGATCTTTATCACTTTAAAATTGTTTTCAAATCAACCAATCTTATATTCAATCAAATTCTTCTGTCAAGAAAATCAATAGACAATTGAAATCTTTTCTGTGCAAGTAGTTTGAATCAAAGACCAAAGCAATAAGAGAAGATGAGAATAGAATAAAGATCAGCCACAATTTTATACTGGTTCACTTCAAACACTATGAAGCTACATCCAGTTCTTCCACTCAACACTAGAATTGAGTTCCACTATTGCAAATAATATTCTTACAAGATATTACAAGCCTCTCTTTATCAACCCTAGATAAAGTTCAGAGATCTAAAACACTATTAGACCCTTAGAGACCAACCCCACTGAGACACTACTCAGCAACCTCTAGAGAAACCCTATCTCTAGTTATCATGCAAGAAACCCATTTACAATAAGCCAATCTTTATAGAAATTGAATAACTGTGATACAACTGCAAAGTTTAAGGAAAGAAGTCACATGATGGTCCAATGAATGATGCACATATGAATGATTAATCAGGTTGTATGTTGAAAATAGATTCAGAACATTACTTCCTTAAAACTTTGTAAAGAACCTTTTTGCTTTTTCTTCAATTTAACAACTCATGAAAGTAGTGTGAAAGCAAGAACCTTATGAACCCAGAGAATTACTAAAGAGTGTTTGAAAAGCCTTTGAATACCCAGTAATACGAATTTGTCAAGTTAGAAAAACAGCTGAGCCAAAGGTCTATTTATAACAAACTTTTATAACCATTGGTAATCGATTAAATACGCTCCTGTAATCGATTATTTTACTTATATAATCGATTAAATCAAGCTTGTAATCGATTAATGTATTCATACAAATTCTGGGTATGGTTTTCAATCAAAATAATCGATTATTACGATGAGTAATCGATTACACTAGAAGAATGTTCAATAATGAAAGCACAGTGTAATCGATTACATCCTTTGGTAATAGATTAAATGAGGAAGATATATAAAATGAGTTGTACTATGTAATCGATTACAATCTCTGGTAATCAATTAAGCCAGAAAGCTTCCAAGCTAATGAATGTATTAGGTAATTGATTACGACCTTTGGTAATCGATTATGACAGAAGGATGATTCTTTGTTTTAGCTGATGTAATCGATTACAATTCATTAATAATCGATTACAATGTTCATCAAGGCAGTTCAAAAAGTGAATCAAGTGAAAATAATCGATTAACCCGACAAGTAATCGATTACAATGTTCTTGAAAGGTTTTCCAGAAAATACAAAGATCAAAATAATCGATTGTTTTATTGAAATAATTGATTATACCAGAAAGAAACTTATTTTTCCAAAACCTTATGATTTGATTTAAAAACTTATGCAATTTTATCAAAGCCTTGTGAACTCTTTCTCATAACCACATGGATTCAATAAATGATATGAATGCAATGCACTTGGATCACTAGAAATGCTTTCTTCATTTTACATTCAATCACAAATTAATCTTCAAGGCTTCATAGCATGTTGAAAGTTCAAAACCTTCCTTCTTGAATCAATTTATCCTTTGTGCTTCAAGTGGCTCCCCCTCAATTCAACAACAGGGAGGTCACCTAGAGAAATCTTGGTCTCTACTTCCAGGTTAGACAAGATCATGTACACTTGAGCATTCTCTTTCAAAGATGACACAATTTGGTTAGCAGAGATAGATAACCCATTATTAGTCACTTCAGGATCACCAAACACCAAAGTTTTATCGAAACAGTTCAACAAAACATGGTTGGAAGATAACCAGTTCATACCAAGAATAACATCAATTTGGCTGAGAGGCAAACAAATCATATCAACATAGAATTTTCTACCAGAAATTTCTACAAGACAATTCAAACACACATCAGAAGTCAAAACAGAACCACTAGTTGGGGTTTCTACCACAAGATCACCACTCAAAGAAGACACAGAAAGTTTAAGTTTCTCCACACACAAATGAGATATAAAGGAATGGGTCGCACCGGAGTCGAAAAGCACAAGTAACAGAATCTCATTTATGAAACATTTACCTTGGATTAGATCTTTAGATTTCGAAGCTTCAGTACCAGTAAGAGTAGAGACTCTTTCCGTGGCTCTCGGATGTCCGGTTTGGTCCTTCATGTCTCCACCATTTTGCTCTTTCTTGAGATATGGGCAATCCCTTCGAAAGTAACCCTTCTGTTTGCAGTTGTAACAGATCGGGTCTCTATCTACACAGTTTGAAGAGACATCTCCTGGCTTACTACACTTGAAGCAAATGATCTGAGTCGGAAAAGTAGTGGGTCAGCAACCACTACCACCAGAAAATCCCATAGTAGCAGTTCTTTGATTATTAGGACGATGATCATATTGCTTAGGAGGGATTGTATATGGTTTTCCATGGTTCTGAGGCCCAATCTTCTTATTCTTCATTGGACCTGTACTCCGATAATATGTCGCCCTTTCTCGAGAGTCTTCATCCCATATCCTTCACATGTTAACCAAAAGAGGGAACTGACGAACACCTTGATAATTCACTGCTTGCTTCACCTCAGGTCGCAAGCCATTCAGAAACTTCACACACTTAGAGCTTTCGCCATCTCTTCCTTGGTAATGAGGAAAGTACCTAACCAACTCTTCAAACTTAGCTGCATACTCAGCCACAGTCATGTTTCCTTGTTTAAGCTCCAGGAATTCCATCTCTTTCTTGTTCTTGACATCTTCAGGAAAATACTTCTCCAGAAATACCCTCTTGAAGTTTTCCCAGGTCACAGCTTGAGCTTCCGCCTCCAAGCATTAGCGAGCATTCTCCCACCAATACGCTGCTTCTTCTACCAGAGTGTAGGTGCTAAAAGCAACTTTTTGCTCCTTTGGACATGCCATAACTCGGAAGATCTTCTCAATCTCCCGTAACCAATTCTGAGCACCATCTCCATTGAAAGTAGGGGGATTGTTTCGCTGAAAGCGGTCTAACCCTTGATACTCAGTAGCTCCAACAACTTCTCCTCTATTCTGATTCCCCAAGGCCCGAGCTAAGGCTTGGAAAGCATCAGCTATCGCACGGTCATTCCTACCAGCCATCACTTCCTGCACATACCACGAAGTGAAAACATGGAAGGGATACACACAACAAAAGAACAATACAATTCTACACCCACTTAATCACTATAGAGGGTTGATGCCTCAAGAAATCAATCATCTAGAATACTTCTCCCTCGAGACATTAACACTTATCATTTACTATTTGTATTCCTGACTGCTTGCCATAATGTCCCTTTGCACTTCACAAATTATCCAGATGGACAGTCTGATAACTCGTGACCAGGCATTGGAACTTATGGTATAACAGACATCAGAATTACAAACATCTTATAACCACACCAATAAACCTCCACAACATATGCATCACAACAATGTAAGCCAATCTCAAACACAAACAACTCAATCAATCATAAAACAGTCAATTACTCCAACCATCAGACATTCAACAAGCAACACAACATGCATAGAGAAACATAGCAAACTCATAACTCCCCGGTCGAAAAAGGTTCGACTTGCTCTGATACCACTAATGTAACGACCCGCCTCGTCGCTACAATATCAGTAACTCTTAATCGTGCAACTTCAATTTTTAATAAAACTTCATTAACTTAATTATGAAAATGATGGTAAATTTTACGATAATACAATTATCATACACATATTACAATTACATATTTAAACACATTGTACATATATATTAAATCAGTACATGTCATCCACATGTTAGAACTTCCTTTAGCTTTACATGTATATACACCTCAAATTACATATCAACAAAAAGCCAAAAACTAACTAAGAGAGAGTTGATTAATAAAACACAACTCTTTCTCCAAAAAGAAATCCAACGTCATCACATCGGCTTGGCGTCTCCAACCAAAAAGAAGATCTCCCTACAAAGTCACCTACTGCTGCTTATCTGCTCCCACGATAATCATTAACAAAATCCATGATTTCAATACACACTCAACAAACCAATCATCCCATGCATTTCACAACTCAAACAATCATGCATAGAATGATGCATGCACCTGACTCATCTATCAGTATGCAATGTGGTACTATCTCCGGAAATAGCCTTTCACAGGAAAAATGATTCACCGCCTATCAGGGCCACCCTGTCGTGCACTGGTTATTCCCCCACCCGGTGATCAGCCAGCGTCACAAGGGAATTCCAAACCTGATGGCCCCTTAGTACCTGCGTTCTCAGCCCACTAAAACCCACAGGTACCCGAGTGCCTTCATTCTATTTCCCCCATACAAATGAAGTATGAAACATGGGCATCATCAATGCATGATGTAACACCCCGTAGGCCTCCGACGTGTTAACATTCATAATATCAGATTAGCGCATTGTATCCCATATATATACAATAGCGGAAGCATAGAATCGTTTTCTTGATACATTATGTACGGAAACATCAGAAAATAAAGTCATAATCATGCCCCTGCTGATCCAGTTTACCAATTTAAAGCTAATACAGACAGATAATAAAGTTTGTAGGCAGAGTATCAATAATGCAAACATACACATGTACTCAGGGGAAAGGCTCATATACATCTTATCAAAGTTCTGTACAATATAGATATCTCAAGTTCACACCACACACGGTGCTACAAAAGAATATAATCCCTCAGAAGGGTATACAGAACTATAGCAATCAAAACAAATCAAATCAAGATGGAGCCTTCAAGCTCTCCATGCTGCTCCTCAGCTAGGCAGCCTAGTCTCTGATGGCCTCTTGCCCAGAGACTGCTCTTCTCTTCCAGAAGGTTCACCTGAAACCACATAGCCCCACACGGGGTGAGATACATATCTCAGTAAGCTCAGGGTCCAAGGAGGAATCTCCTCCACCCTGGCCTACTATCAGATGTACATA
>PYAF01004751.1:6092-18227 GCA_007407185.1 Glycine tomentella | reverse complement strand
CGCGCCGCACCCCAAGTGTGTCGCGCCATGTGCCAGAACCACCATAAAACTTAGATTCATACTTAACTAAGCTTAACATTTAGCGCCACCAGCGCCAATCCTGACTCCACCGGCGCCGCACCCTTAGCAGGGTTTTCTGACCTGAATCCCCGCGCTATCGCGCGGGGTTAAGCGTCAAAAATAACAGTCCTTACACATGACTCGACTAGGAACAAATCCTTCCTCGCAAGGGTAATCCGCCATGCACCTCCCATGTACATACATAACACACCAATGTGGACTCACTGATGCACTGACTGTGGCTAGGAACAAATCCATCCTCGCAAAGGTAACCAACCGGTCATTGCATCCAACGTGTACATACACAGCCTACAACCATGGGCACCATCAATGTATGACCTAGCTAGGAACAAATCCTTCCTCGCAAGGGTAACCCGTCATACACCCCCATGGGTATCCATGTATATCCACACACAATGACATTATTCACATCAACATTATATCTCATCAATGTTATTATCAACCTCAACATCATATCATCTCAATATCGTTATCATGCATATCAATATTATCTCATTTCAACATCATCAACCACGTCAACATTATCTCATTTAAACATCATCAACTACATCAATTGCATCTCAATTTCAATATCATCAACGACATCACAAGCAATCACATTTCACATCTATACATAATACATATGCCTGAGATTCACATTCCCTAGGTCTTCAGACAACCCAAAGTTCATACATTCACATTTCATCATATCACAAGATTGATATTTTTAGGAAAATTCTAAATTAAAGAGGAGGACTACAATATAAAAACACACTCTTATGCCCATTTAAAAATTTAATAAAGAATTAAATAGGAAAACATATTATAATGTGTAGTTGTAATGTAAAATGTTTTTGGAATCTTACACAAAATTTTTTCCTTGTGAATGTTAACAAGTAGTCTTAAGACCTACAAGTACTTATTTGGGACACTGTGGTGTTCTCAAACTGATGATGAGATACAACATAAGGACAAACCATATTAGGATTGTTAAACTCTCTATATTGAGTGTGGTTAAATTTTGATGTTGACATATACAAATATGTAATATTAGTTGACAACGACATTGTTACAAATATGGAATATTAGTTAAATTGGGGTAAAGTTTATAATCTAAAAATGGTTTGTTTTATTTGTTTATTTATTTTTAAAATTATTTTTAAATTAATAAATCAAGTTTTCTAACACGGTTACGTCCAAAAAAATCGTCATGGTACGTTACATTTCAAAGACGGTTATTACACAATAACTGTCTTTGAAGACGGATGTTGGTTTATATTTTTGAAAAACAAACTATTCGAAGACGGTAGTTATTAAGTAACCGTCTTTGAAATGCGAAAACAACGGGTTACCCAAAAAAACCGTCTTTAAAATGCGTCAACGATGACGGGTTTTTACAAATAACCGTATACAATAACGATATGCCTTGATTCAAAGACGGTTATTACCAATTAATCGTCTTTGAAACAAAACACATTGAATGACGATGGTTGTTAACCAGAAACTGTCTTCAATTAAGCCAAAGTAATTCAATGACGGTTATTACCAAATCACCGCCTTCGAATTAGCACAACGACGACGATTCTAACAAAATGACCGTCGTTAATTTCTTCCAAATTTATTAAAATCAAACAACGTTTTAAACATGCGAAGACGGTCTAGCGATAACCGTCCTCGATTCTCCATCTACAACGATGGACAGATGAATCGTCTTTGAAAGTGTTGACTTTCAACGATGTTACATACAAAGACGATTTAAAAACCGTCTTTGTTTAGGATAAATAACCGACATTGAATTATTTTTTGTAGTAGTGTTTATAGTTTCTTCTTGTTTCCATAAATTTATCCATAAACCCTTAGAAGATAAGAAAATAAATAAATATATATATATATATATATTTCTTTTGTAAGCTAAAATTAACTTAAAAATAAGTTAAAATCAACTTATGAATAGTTAATTCGAGCTTTTGGAAAAATTAATTCATTTTTATTTTTTTCTCTAAGTACTTAAACATGAACCAAGGTCCATGACCCAAAAATCATTACCCAAATGCCAATTCCGTTTCATAACTCACAAGCACGGGTTCTCTTTCAGGCTTCAGCGATGATACAAATGCACGTGTCAAGTGAAAATGCACTCATCAGTTTAAAAAAATATTTTGTTATTTTTTCTTGAATTACCTTAAAACGCCAAAATTCAAGGGCAACTATCTCCATTCCCATTTGTCCATACATGCATGCGGGGATGATGAATGTGTTGAATTTTTACACGTCTTTGTCACGTGAATATCTTGTACATGAGTATCATTATAATATAACTACTATCTTTCTCTTTACAAGCATTAAATATGTAAGACTTTATATGTTAAAATCGGGAAATATTTATAAAAGGGAGAGAAACGCAATTTTCGATAACAAGGTCATATATATGAAAATTTAATTTTCATGCCTCCTTAAGTTTACCCTTTTATCTTAAAATTATAAAAGATAAATATACGTTTCACGTATTTATTTATTTATTTTTTATATATTTAACACAGAAGAGAGAGAGCAAAAGAAACTCTTTCCTAACGAGTACGTATAAATTATAAAAGTGAATGTAAGGAACATGCTATAAACTCCTCTGCATCTATTTTATTTCGAAAGAGGAAAATAGTCTCTCTTTTTAGGAGACGAAAGAGGAAAATAGTCAATAAATCTGTTGCTGGTTTACAGAAAGTAACCTAAAATAATGATGCATAGTAGCAATTAATATGCACTAATTCCCTTTACTTAGTAATTTGAAGCTTTGATAGGAATAATACACTCGAATACTTATTTTCATACATGTTCACTCTAGGTCTCAAGATTACTCAATACACAAGCAAAGTGGATCTAAACCCTAAACCCTGGAATTGACAATAGAAGAATAAGTGCATAGCAATAAGTTAAATAATACAAAAATCTAATATTTCAGAGTTTTTCTGTAATTAAAAAAAATGGAAAAGATCTAAAGAATAGAGGCAGCCCAGAAAATAATATGACGAACAAGCTCTACCTACCTGGCAAAACAACAAGCGCAGATAAATGAAATGAAAGGGGTATACATTGAGATTATTCGTGCCATTTTTTTTTTACCTTCCAATTAAAAAATAACATGTCATTAAAAATAGATTTAAATATGTTTAAGATTTCTAATGAATTAATATCAATTTTTATTTTGAATGTCTGATAAATTTTTTTCACTTAACCAACGACAAAAATTTAAATAATTTTTTAATATATCAGATATTCAATGTCAATAAAGAACTTGAAAAAAAAATACATATTCATTTATAATAATATCGATTATATATATATATATATATATATATATATATATATATATTCTGATGTGTTTTCACAAGTGAAAAATATTATTTACCACTTTCAATACTATAAAAAGAAGTTAAATAAGTCCATTTATTATTTTGTAAGTCATGAAAACATGAAAAATGAAGAATTTGATCGTGCACATATATTGATCTGTTGTAAAACATAACGATATTGGGAAAGATGGCTGAATCAGAAGACTGAAATACGAGGGCTGATAAACCTAACAAAATCAAGTTTAATTTATATATAACATTATTGTAAAAAAAAAAAAAGTACACTAATAACTAACCAAAATCATGTTAAAAGGATAATTATTATTGTAAAAATCAACAAAATTATCATTCAAAATAATCTTTAAATAAATAGCCATGTAAGTGCTTTTAAATTTAAAAAATATTTCCATTTTTGTACTTTCTTTTTACCAGTTTTCTCTCCTTTTTTTTTTTTGGTATAAATAGGATTTCAATCAAACTCGGATAACAAATTAAATACATGGGTATTCTTTTTCTCTCCTTTATTTGTTTTTCTCGTATTACTTTTGCTTTTAAGTTTAAACAATTAATAACCTTAGCCCGTAGACATCCAATCTTTAGAAGTGTTTTTTATTTGATGTGGTTTTTGTTCAAACTGTTGATAATTCGGAAATGAGTCAACTGTACTTCCTAAAAATCATTTCCAATCTTCAGAAAATCCCATCACCCTTCAAACTAAAAAGTCAAGAGTCTCCATAGTATCTCAACAATTTTTTTTTATCAGCCCATAGTATCTCAACATACATGTTCAGATAGAATTATAATGCAAGATGTTTTATATATAACTGCATGTTTATCTAAGGAGAAGAATAGGTGCCAGATTTTTGCTGCATGAATCGCTTTCTCCAATGAGTTTAACTAATGAACACAAAACTACAAATTGAAGAGGGTAGAATAATTTGGAACTTAATTTGCATATCTACATCCTCAACCTAATCCAATAAAATACAATGTACTACCTTATGATCTTAACCATTGCTTCTACAAATTAAGTCGACAGGTTATGCTGATGCTATTCTTACTCAATGCATAGTTTCCAGCTTTCAAATAGAGTATGCACACCTACTCAAGAAGCTTATTGCAGGTGCCTACACCAACAGCAGCAGCAAGATGCCATGCAGCATGAAGGTAAGGAGTTTTAGGAAATAAATCATCAGCTACAAAAAGCATACCACCAAGTAACGACGATGTCTTATGCACTGTGTGAGCCATTCTCAAGTCTGGATCCTTTAATGCCCTTCTAGCAAATGCTACCTGAATAAAAAAAATTATGAGAAAAGCTTAATTATAAATGTTAACTTTTAATTATTGACAAGATCATATGTTTCTAATAGGAACTCGTATAGTATTTAAAGGGTAACCTATTATTACTACTACTAGTACACTAAACAGGTGTGTCAGAGTGAAAAACACCTCGAAAAGAATATGTGCATTGTATTCCCAAGATGAAAAGGTATTATAACATTACAATTTTGATACCTAAACAACATAATAGAAATATTATAGCTAGATACAGTTTCATATACTAATCGATTTACTCAAATATTTATCGTTTATTTTTTTTTTCACTGTTTAACTTTGTTTATCTGTCCTATCCTTGAATTAAGGGACAGATCAATAAGGCATTTTAAAGGCCAAAGTAACAATATTTCCATACATTGCATGATTTTCAAATTTCGTTTTGTTAACCCTTAAAGGAAATAGTAAAGAAACAAAAGTGAAGATTTTTTTATTAACAAAATGCAACATTTAATTTATGTTGTTAATGCATTTTCATTGTGATTTCTAAGAAAAAAACTATTTAGTAATTCCTTAACCATTGTCGTTTGAGCAATGGTTAGAAAAATCATTTTATCTTTAGGTAAAATTAAAAATATAAATAAAAAAAGAAAATATATAAATAAAAAATCAAATTCTTTCCCCATGTTTAGAAAACTGACAACATTTTTTCCAAATACAAGAAAGTTGAACTTTCAAAAATCAGTTTGAAGTCAGGAAATTTATGACATTTGTATGGAAGTTTGAAATTCTTCTTGCCCAATTACCAGAAATTTCTAACGCAGTTGCTTTACGGCGTTTTATGAATGGATTGAGTGAGATCATACAGAGAAAGGTGCACACTCATGATCTTCGGATGTAAGGAAAGCCATTTCTTTGGCAAGATGGAAGTGGAATTGTACAGTGACTACGTGCCAAACTGGTTGGATCGCAACCAAAAACAATCTACCCTTATCACAGCCTGCAGGAACAACCAAAACAATTACAGAACCTCTCAGTGTTCTTGGATTGGGCCAAGAATCACAGAGGACATGCCAGGTTAGTGGTTTTCAGCAAAACCAAGACAAAGGTTCTGCCCAAACTCAGAATCAAAGATGGGTCATTAATACTTGAAAACACAATCTTGTTCTTCTGGAGCTGTGCAGCAAGCATTGCAATTCAGAAACAGAGGTATATGACTTCCTAACAACGAATATGTATAAAGAAAGCAGGAAATTGTTTTAGGTGTGTCCAACCCATCAATGCCCTGAGAGGAAATTGAATGTGATTTCACTGGGAGAAGATGATGAATGAGTGGAAGATGCAGAATGTAAGATAATTGAATTGATGGAACAAAATTTAAATATGGTTCTGGAAAGGACACTTTCCTCCTTTTAGCTTTGAGGACAAGGCTGCATCTATACTGGAAGGCTATGAAGCACGGATACGAGCTCAAAAAAAAACTTTCAACGTATCGGACACACGTCCGATACAGATACGTTACCGATACTTCATTTTACGTATCCAGTATAGTCAACAATTTTCAAAGGGCATTTTCGGAGACGGCAAAGGTCTGCTCCTTCATGAGCTTCTCGACGCCAGGCTTCTTCAAACAAAATGGTGTGTCGTATGGGAGGGCGGTTGCAGCGCTGGTCGCGGGTGAAGTACTTGATGTCGTAGGGAGTTCGGGATGATGGGCTTCTCCTTGACGGTGGCGGGGCAGCTGAGGCGGTACTCCACGGCCAAGGGCAACGCGGATTTGTACTCGGGGTCTGCGCACGGGCCCGTGATCTCCCATGGCTTTTTTATGAACCGCTTCAGTCTCTGCATCAGATAATTCGAAGCCGATTTCGCCATGCCAACTACGTTTCATTTGTTTCTCAATCACCACCACATAGATCAAGATCAAACCACTCCTCTTTCTTTCCTTCCTTTCAATCCCAAACAGAATCCGGACCCGGGTGAAGAAAATGGCCAAAGTTGCTTATTGCTATATTTATTCCCCAATTTTGCTAAATACACTCTCCTTTTTTCGATAATTATATTGCTTAAATAACCTCTTTCCTTCAAACTTTTTTCTCCTTTGCATACTCTCATTTTTAAGTTTAAACCCTCACATTCACTAGTCACTATCTCACAATATAGTACAATATGTATCCAGTATGGATAATCTATTATTTGTACTTATGTTTTTCTTTTTATTATATTTTATTAATATAAAATACACTCTATATAAAAAAAAAATATTATTTAATACTAAGACGTATCAGGAACGTATCGAAATATTAGTATTTTTGAAGTAACGTATTGATGTCCAGTATCGGGAACGTATCGAAAACGCCGTGTCGATATCGGTGCTTCATAGCTGGAAGGCATTGATAAGCCAAGTTGTATGTTAGGTAGTTACAACTCTGTATTAGGCAGTTTTGTTAATTCTGGATTAGGCAGATATGTTTTAGGATGTGACAGTTATATACATGGTTTGACAGACTTGTAGGGGGAATTAAGGTGTCAGTTTGTTGTTAATGTTATTGAAATTTCTTGCAAGGGGAAACTCTTGTGTGCTGAGTGCTTGTACCGCAAATCTGGTCAGTAAACCAGATTGTTTCTGTAATATAATCAACCACTGTTTTGTGTTTCTAATTCTAGAGTCCTACATCAGTGATATTAACTGTTAACTTGATAGCCATGCTTTTTTTTTTTTTTATGAAAACTAAATCGTCATAAATAAATAGTTAGAAAACCAACTTACCTCCATCATCCCAGTGTGAATAATTGAAACCATCATTGGATTAACTGGAAGACATATTGCAGATGCTGCCATCAGTAACTTTGGATTCTCATTTCTGAGGGCCATTGACAAACACTGCAGATGATTTTATATTCAAATACTATATCAAGTTGATTTACTCACTGAAAATCCTAAAGCAATATCAAGCTAGACAATAAAGAAAAATGCAACAATTATTGATAAATGCTTCCAAGTAGAGAATATAGCAGACATAATAGGGTTTTTGTATGTTATTGAATAGCTAATAATTATATTTATCTATATGTTACTCACAACAGTTGTTGTGGCTATCATTGTGTAGTCAACCCATCTCAAAAATTTCCTCAACCTTCCTCTGGAAGAATGGTACATGCTTGAGGCCACTCCAACTCCAATTAGTGAATTAGCATACAACTTAGAATTGAGATTCTTCCTGCATTACACGGTTATTTATAAGATTACAAAGATGTGTTTCTTGCAAAAAAAATAAAAATAATGATGCTTGGAGCAATATATTACCTGGGGGCATGGATTCCAAGAGATATAAAAGGAATTGAAGTAAGCACATTAGCAACTGTTTCAGCAAGAGTCTGATCACCTGATAAAGGGATGCAGTAACAACAATTATTTAAGACAGGATCATTCACAGGAACCTGATAACATAACATCAAATGGAAAAAAAATTCTCAATAGTACCATGACAACTAATACTACAATGGATGGGTCTCAAGCATGCTGGTCTCTGTTGCCATAGTCTCCTGGTTAACATGTAAGTAGTAGGTTAGTGGGCATGGCTTTGTAAATTTTCAATTCTTTGTGTAATGCCATAAAAAAATTACAATCAAGTAAAAAATTGTATGACAATTGTGATGGGTATATATTTCACTCACTGCATCAACAGCAGCTGGTTTGCTTCTGTAGTTGATGCTCCACCTGTTGAAGTACGAAAGTCCCCACTTTGATTAGTTTCTGTCAAATCAAATGGCGAGTTAGGTGCCACTTGGACCCCATGGACACCCTCAAGAGCTCTACTGTGATTCAGTATGCGGTTTTGAGTCATGTCCTCCCCCACAGAAGATGCAGGACAGCTTGAGTACCAGCAAGAAGTTGCTGGCACTGATTGGTTGGAGTGTTAAGTGCTAGCCAACAATGCTGCATTACAAATAGAATATTAGTAATTCATAAAATTTGGAGCCTGTATGTATGTAGTTTTAACTTTCAACCACAAGCAATTTTAACATACAAGCACGAAGAACTGCATATTACAATGAGTTATAACAGATCATATAAGAAATTAACTCAGGTGACCTTCCACTATTTGTTGTAACTTGTAAGTAATTCGCAATGTTCAAAATTAGGTAGACTTCCAACTTAAAAAAATTAAATGACTTCTATAAATTACATAACATTTAATCTTAACCATCAATGTATGGTTGTATGACTCAGATTTCCTCCTCCCAGTAGTATATAAAATCATGAGATGAATATCCCCAAATTCATAAAAATTTCCAATTCAAAATTTCAGATAGCTGTAATGCGGTCTTTCTCACATTATATCTCTTCAGATTGTCACAATTAAAACAACATAAACAAAATCTCCTAGTAGCTATGTACCATAAGCATGCAATTACTGTTAATGTGTTGATGAACAGAACAACATGTGAATACACAGCTAGCCAATTGTTGACAAAATTCCTCTTATGAATAAATCCAATGCATTCAGATACACCAAAATTAAGCTTGTTCACTGGTGCATTCATTTTGTGTTGAAATTATCAATAGGGGTCCAGGCAGTGTTATTAATGGGGGAACATGGCAGAAGGCCAAAATTCCGCCATATAAACACGTCATTGCGCCTTATGTTGCCGCCATGGCAGGCCTCCCTTCACAAATTGCCTGTGGTCACCATGGCAGCATCATGACTGCTATTTAACAACACTGGGTTCAGGTGGAAAAGGAATATAAGAACATCATAGTTTGCAATGTGTATCGACGCAATACAATGGAGATATATGATATATGATGTGTTAGTGTTATAAAAGACAAAAAACAAGAGTAGATGGTGTATGAAATGACAATCTAAAAAGTTTTTACATTGTTATCCAATACAAAATAACATTTATAATAATTTTGTTCAACTTTTAATAATGACTATCTTAAAAGTCATACCAACAAAAGTGTCAAATTACACGATCAATGCACAGAAATTAATCTCAAAAACTAATTCCTACTTATATACCTATACCATAAACTCTCATTCCTAATTATACGGAGAGATAATCCAATTTAATCTAGAATACAATCCAAAATGTCATTGGGTATTTTATTTTTTTATTCAGTTCTCATAAAGCTAAACCCCATCCATATTCCTTCAACCTTGCAGTAATTAAGATAGCTGCATTGCATCGCGAGTTTCAACGCGTCAACAATATTTACTAATTTAAAAGAAGGAAATATTTTTCATAACATTTACAATTTGACCCAGAACTTCCCTTTGATTAAAAACTCCAGCAACCGCAAAAACATGAAGAGGCCTCAACTAACAAACAACCACAAAGAAGAAGAAAATAAAAGTTCACAACGTGTGTTTTGTGAATTGTGAGAACTCTGAGAGAGAGAGAGAGAGAGAGAGAGAGAGAGAGAACCTGAGGCTAAGAAGAATGCTGAGAAGGAATAGCAATGCAGAAGCGTGTATTATATATAGGAGAAGGTGGTGGTTGATTTCAGGTTCTTTGAATTTTGAGAAATAAGAAACAAAAAGGGAAAATAAGGGAATAGAATAAGAGAGACGAAGATGCTGCTTACACAAGAATCTTCCTATTTCGCTCCACGCATATTCGCTTCCTTCAACTTCAACTCACCAGTCACCACGCTTTCCTTGACCTTGATGAGGCCAATTTCGCACTGGAAAACCCAAATTTACCCAATCATAAACCACCGTTGAGTCTTGTTTTGTGTGTTCTAGTTGTACTTCTATTTTTGGGGGCTATTATTACTTGTCTTTTCCAGAGTGTTCTCGTTGTTCTGACTCTAAAATAAGTCAAGTATTAGTTGTGCAATATGACTTGGCATTCTTTGGCTAGTTCGTAATTCCACGGTAAATAGGTTTCCTTTTCTTTTCTTTTTTTACGGTATCCGTTTCTTAAGTTTAGTAAAATTAATTTTAAATCGCTGTATTTTTTTTTACCACATGTGAGTATAAATGAATAAAGTGAGCACTAAAACTTTAGGTTTGATTTGAAAAAAATGAATGATTCAAACTTCATTCATTTATTTAAATGAGTTTAATTAAAAGTTTGAGTTTAACTTTAATAAAAATAAAACTTGAGTTTTAGTTGTTTAGCTCATTTATAACATAATGATTTTTTTAACTTTATCAATTTAGTATTTATAAAAATATTTTAAATATTATATAACAACTACAAATAAAAATATGTGCTAAACATGTGGTGTGATAGTGTGAAAGTTATGTCATTTTAATTTCTATGATATATATAAAGTTTTTCATATTAATGTTGAGCTTGTAAAGCTTGGACTTAACTCATTTAAATAATCAAACTCAATCTCGAGCTTTAGTTTGTTTATTTAATTAAATAATCGAGTTTGATTGAGCATTTAACGAGTTGAACTTGAATAATTCACAAATAGCTTGGTTCATTTACACTCGTAGCTTGATTAAACATTTATCCTTATTTATGTTGTTCTTACCGAATTTGGCAGAACTTCCTCATGATATTGCTCTTCCATGAGCTCCTCCACGTGTAACACCCCTAAATTTGTGAAACCATGATAGAGTGTTTTTAGTTGAATATTTTTCTATCCTTCTTAGCTTATTTGACCTCTTTTGGACCTTTATTTTCCTATTCTAATTCAGTTTTGGCCCTAGGCAAGTAAGTGGGCTTAATTGCTATTTGTTGCGTATTTTTGGATTTTTGCTCACTTGACGTATCTGGCTTGTGCAGGGCCTATAGAGTGCTACCGCTCTCCGAATGGAGCGTTCTAGGAGTCTCTGGAAAGATAAACAAAAGATCTACAGGTTTACTAGAAATATCCCGAGGCCAATTCTGTCATTTAGAGGGTCATTTTAAGCTTCGAAGTTAGCATCTCTGCACTTGTAATTTTGGGCTACGAATTTAACTTTCATGGTTGTAAATAACAAATAATTAGATTGTTGGGTTTGTTTGTGGCCCATTTTATTTACAGAACTCTGTCACTACATATATTAGTGACTTTAGTGAAACTTGGACACACTTTTACATTCAATAAAAACAGCTTTTACTTTTCTTTCTTTTAGTTTTTAGGATCAAACTCTTGTTCTTTATTTTCTCTCATTTGTTCTTCATTGTTCTTCATCTTCTTCATTTTCATCTTGCTATCCTTCTATTTTACTGCACTCATTTTATGGGACTTTCCTTGGTGATCATCATGGAAGGCTAAATCATTAATCAATCCAAGGATCTAAATCAAGCAAGAGAAGAATTGGAGTTCCAGTTCGGTATTTCGAATTCTATTTGAATGTTCACCTTCTTCTTCAATTTCTATTATGTTTTCATGATTATGACTGCATTTAGGATTGAAAGCGAGTTAGGATTATGGATTCATGTCCTAATTTCGAATGATAATCACAAGATTAATTGAATGATATTTCAGTTAGGGTTGTGG
>PYAF01004750.1:41913-67510 GCA_007407185.1 Glycine tomentella | reverse complement strand
TCTTCCTTGCTTTTGGCTTATGATTCACATGGATTCTACAAGGATGTAGAAGATTTTATTCCAATAATGCTACAAATATCTTCCTTAAGCTATCATTACTTACTTTACACATGTTTCTTCCTTATTGGTTAATGAATGGTATTCTTCCAAGTGTATTGTTTCTACAATTCTCCTTGGCTTCTTCTTGCTTTTTACGTGCTATACTCTTTTATGGCTAATTCCATTTGATTTATAGCTTATATTGGTGTCTTAAGCTTTTTACTTCATAAAATATCCTAAAGCATTTGTATTAAGTTATTTTCCAAAATGTCTAGTAAAATTCCTATAAATTCTAATTCATAGTTTCATGTTATCTGCTTTGTTGGAAATTCATTCATTAAGGGTCTCTTATCCTTTCCTCAGGTTTCTTCTGAATGCTAAAATTATACTAGCCATTTTGAGAGTAAGGGGTATTTTGGTCATTTCCCAAATATCTAGGGGCGTTTTGTCATTTTTCCTTAAAACTAATTCTTTGTAAAATAAATAATTGAATGAGAAAATCTAACAAATATTTCTTAAAAATGAGGGTGTTACATCCCTCCTAAGGTTCTTCACCTCCTCTAACAGGTCCTGGTTAGCCTTCATCAAGGCCTCATTCACCTCTCGGGTGGCAGCCATCTCTCGCTGCATCTCCCCTGAGTCTGTCTATTAGCAGCCATCTCTTGCTGCATATCTGCCTGTATCTGTCTATTTGCAGCTAACTCTTGCTGCATGGCGGCTAGTGTAGCCACAACTGGATCAGACTGGGCACTGGTAGCCCCACTGGTGCTTCTAGGTCTCACCATAGCACTACATATGTACATCACACAGTGAGTTGATCAGGCCCACAGTTAATGTACCCCCATGCAATGCTCATGTCAAACAACCACAGACAAGCACCAAAACAAGTTCCATACATAATGTTTTTATCAAGAAACCGCTCTGATACCATAAAATGTAACACCCCGTAGGCCTCCGGTGCGTTATCATTAATAATATCAGTTTAGCGCTTAATTCACAACTTAAAACTCAGCGAAAGCACAGAATCGCTTTACTTGATTCATTATGTATGGAATAAAATAGATAAAACAACATTCATATATAAGGTACATAAATCACGCCCCTGCTGATCCAGTTTCTCATACATGATTATAGGCAGATAACTAACATCCACAATATACTCAGCAGGAAATTCATATCATATCATTAATAGTTCTGTACATACATGTACATCAGTGTCTTCACCACACCGTGGTGATACAAAAGAATAACTGCCCTCACCGAGGGTATGCAGAACTATACAACCCTTATTAAGGGTACAAAACGTAACCAAAATCAAAATTGAGCCTTCAAGCTCTATCTGCTGCTCTCAGCTAAGCAGGAATGTCTCTACTCGGGCCTCCTGCCCTGAGACTGCTCTCTTCTGCCTGAAGAGTCACCTGAAATCATAAATCCCCACACGGGGTGAGATACATATCTCAGTAAGCTCAGGGTCCTTGGGAAACAATCCCCCTGGCCCACAATTCACAATACAAACATTTGACAAGCACATATATCAAATCTGGCTTTCTGCCCTGGTCCTATTACCCTCATATGCATAAACAGTTATCTATTCCACACCCATGGCAAAGAACCCTCAATGCCCTGACAGAGAATCCCTTAATGCCGTTCCACATGGTAGAGAATCCCTCAATGCCGTGTCATATGGCAGAGAATCCCTCAATGCCCTTTCACATGGCAGAGAATCCCTCAATGCCTTTCACAATTCATAGCACAACCAGACACAAATGCACACATAGCAATATAGGTATGCGACAATCAATGCATGTATTATGAATATGACCACCACTCCCCCGGAGTGTGGTGTGCAACCAAGTGGGAAATCATTTCCCAGGGACTCAGAACTTACCTGGTAAAGTCTCACTCTGCAGTTCTTTCCCTGGTCTGTGGCTCCCGCCACTAACAGTTTCAATATCATGCCCTAATCAAGGCATATACTAATATCAAAACCAATTCACAGGTATTCAAACACAAAACATATCATATACAAAATTCCCCTATCCTAGGGTTCAACCATTTCAGCCCAGCGCACACTAGGCCATCACAAACATATACAAGATCCACTAAGGCTGAATACCAAGCAACTGAGTCGTCCCATACTCAATTCTCACTGGAACTGTCTAAGTCTCACTCAAAGCACCGTTCATCTAGCCTTTTAGGCTCATAACAACATAATCAAGGCTCATGCATGTCCAGAGAACAACAAGTGACTCCTTCCACAGCCACACATGCATGTCACAGAGCCAAGATTCAAAGTTCAACAATTCAAAAACTGAAAGCTAATCCTTCATCACTAGACAGTTCTAAACAAGGTTCTCTACAGGACCCTAAGCTAATTCTAGCCCCAGCTCAGTATGGGTCACAATATCCAGAAAACCCCAAATCCTAAATTAACTGGAGAAACTCGAGTTTCTTACCTCAGTGGCGACCAGAAAAGCTGCAGGACTGTTTCCTCAAGTTCTGTTGTCCCTGCTATGCTTTGGTTCCTCGCCAAACTCAAGGTTCAGAGAATTCTCTGAGGGAAAGGATTTTGCTCACAAAAGGAATTTCTAAGAAAAAGGATGAAGGATTATAGCTTTCCAATCGGTTCTCTCAAGTTTAAAGGTCATTGGGAGGTGTTTAGGCTAGTATATAAGGTCCAAGAAAGCTTGGAACTGCTTTAATGGAGGTCCAGGGCGTTGGGAGGAAGAAGAAGAAGTTTCTTCTTCTCCAAAATGCGATCTGCCCTTTATACTGGGCCTGCCCAAGGTCTGGCGTGGATCGCGCCACCTCTGGCGCTAACCGCGTCACCATAGCGGTGGTTGTGGCGCCATCAGCGTCACTCTCACGCCAACCGCGTGGAAGTCCAAAGACTTTGGCGCCAACCGCGCCATTCCGACGCTGATCGCGCCAAACTCCAGAGCCTATGGCGCCACTCGCGCCACCTTGGCGCCACTCGCGTCAAACCTCAGAGACTGTGGCGCTACTCGCGCCAACCTGACGCTAATCGCGCCACTATCCAGTGGACATGGTGCTGATCGCGCCAACCTGGCGCCATCCGCGCCACACTTCTGCAACTGGTTTTCTGCAGAAAATTCTGCAGAAACCAGAGTTCTCCGCGCAAATGCCTGCGCCATACACGCCAAGCCCTTGGGTTATTATAATGGAAGAATTTGTACATGTTATTTGTGATGAATCTAATCCCTCCAAGGAGGAAAAGAAGTGTGATATAGATACAGGTCCTTTGAAGAAGTTCATTCAGCTTAATGATTCAATAGATAAAGAAAAAGAAGAACCAATTGCTGAATCAAAACAATCAACACCAGTTCAAGAGCCAAAAGATTGGAGAACCACAAGAGATCTCTCCCTTGACAGCATAATTGGTGAAGTATCAAAGGGAGTATCTACTAGATCTTCATTAAGAAATCTCTGCTATAATATGACTTGTGTTTCACAAATAGAACCTAAGAATATTGATCAAGCCTTAATTGATGAACATTGGATGCATGTCATGCATGATGAATTGAATCAATTTAAAAGAAATAAATTTTGGAAACTTGTTCCTAGACCTTCTTCTCTCAAACCTATTGGCACTAAATGGGTTTTTAGAAACAAACTTGATGAGAGTGGAATCATAGTTAGAAACAAAGCTAGATTGGTTGCAAAAGGTTACAACTAAGAGGAAGGCATTGACTATGAGGAAATCTTTGCACCAATTGCAAGGTTGGAAGCCATTAGGTTATTGCTTGCATATGCATGTTTAATGGGTTTTAAACTTTTTCAATTGGATGTTAAAAGTGCTTTCTTAAATGGATATATTGAGTAGGAAATATATGTGGAGCAACCTCCTGGTTTTGTTGATTTCAAACATCCAAATTATGTTTTTAAGCTTAAGAAAGCTCTCTATGGTTTAAAACAAGCTCCAAGATCTTGGTATGAAAGATTAAGCCAATTTCTGGTTGAACAATCTTTCATAAGAGGACATGTTGATAAAACCTTGTTCATCAAAAGGCAAAGTAATGATATTTTATTGGTTCAAATATATGGTTATTATATAATCTTTGGTTCAACTAATCAATTATTGTGCAAGGAATTTTCTATCTCTATGCAGAATGAGTTTGAAATGTCAATGATGGGAGAATTAACATTCTTTCTTGGACTTCAAGTGAAGCAAATGAAGGATGGAACATTTCTAAACCAAACCAAGTATTGCCTTGAAGTGATAAAAAAATTTAAAATGGAGAAAAGCGAAGATGCTGCAACTCCAATGGCAACTTCAACCTATCTAGACCTATCTAGATTCAGATGAAAAAGGAAAGAAGGTTAATAAGTCAAAGTTTATAGGAATGATTGGATTTTTGTTGTATTTAACAACTAATAGGCCAGATATTATGTTGAGTGTGTTTGTGTGCAAGATATCAAGCAAATCCCAAAGAATCACACCTCACTGTAGTCAAAAGGATCCTCAAATATCTCAAATCAACTCCAAAAGTTGGTCTTTGGTATCCTAAAGGTGCATCACTTAATATAATTGGTTATTCTGATCTTGACTTTGCAGGGTGCAAGTTGGATAGAAAAAGCACTAGTGGAACTTGTCATCTACTTGGAAGTTCACTGATCTCATGGCATTGCAAGAAACAATCTTGTGTTACTTTTTCAACAGCTGAAGCTGAGTACATCTCTGCTGGAAGTTGTTGTGCTCAAAGTCTATGGCTAAAGCAACAATTGCAAGATTTTGGTGCAAAATTAAAAGAAATACCTCTGCTATGTGACAACACAAGTGCTATCAACATTTCCAAGAATCCAATAATGCACTTAAGGACCAAACACATTGAGATAAGGCATCATTTCCTAAGAGATCACATCCAAAAGGGTAATTTCAAAATTGACTTCATTGATACTCGCAATCAATTGGCTGATATATTCACTAAACATTTGGCAAGAGATAGATTTTATACTCTTAATAACATGCTAGGTATTCTTGATGAATCTAATCTTTTCTAGCTTGATTGTTATGTGTTTATCTATGTGAAATAACTTGTTACTTGATCAATCATCACATGTGCTTCAAAATTCCAAGTTGTGCTGCATATATATTATTCATTCTGATAAATTCTCTGTATTAATCGATTACCCATCGGAATAATTGATTAAATTCACTTAAAAAGCTTTTTAGAATGAATTTTGCACTTATCTAATTGATTACAGCCTCGAGATAATCGATTATTTTGCCTCCGAAAATATTTCAAAAAGCTAAGATTCACTTGAATAGTCGATCACGCCTTGAACTAATCGATTACACATGGTCAAAAATCTTTTCAGAAATGAAATCTCACTAGAATAATCGATTATGGTGAATGGTAATTGATTACATGAACTGAAAAAAATGTTTGAAACTTGAATTTTGTCTGTAATAATCGATTACTTAGGATAAATAACCGATTACACTTCATCTTCTTTAACTGAATCTCACTGAAATAATCGATTACTTGTCGAAATAATCAATTATAGCTACTACAGAAATTGATTTTGCTTATGAAGTAATCAATTACATAAGCATATAATTGATTATTCATGGAGTTACTGCAGAATTTGTCAGTTTTTCTTAGAAATTGTAACTGCCAACTAATTCAAAATTTGAATCTTTTGTGCAAAAATGTTAGTGGGTTAATTCGAAAATTACTGTTACTCATTTCAAATTTGAACTTTGGAGCCCAAATTCTTCTATAAATACAGCCTATGTTCAAGAGAGAAATCACACCATCTTAAGCACTACTGTGTCTTTTTCTTTCTTCCTCTAAGTTCAGAAACCTTGTCTGTAGCCTTTCCTTCCTAGTTCAATATGTCTGCACCTAAGAGAACCAAAACCTCTAAGAGAAAAGCTAGTGAAACCTCTAACCCTGCTATCAATAGGTTAGATCATTGGTTTCCTGGTGAGAGAGACAAAATGACCTATCTTCAGTTCAATGCCACCAAATTAGTCTGTTCTCCCAAACACCTTGAACTTGACTGGTTCATTTGAGAAGGTTTTCAATTCCCTGCTTTTATTGAAACCTAGGAATTGAGAAAGCTTGTTGAGATGAAGGGTACCTATTACCCTGAATTAGTGAAGGTGTTCTACACCTGTGCTAAGGGCTCTTTGGATGGGACCCTTCGTTCCCAAGTTAATGGAGTAGCCATGGAAATTACTCCTGAGGTCTAGAAAGCTATGGTTGTTATTTCCTTTGAAGGTGAAAGGAAATTTGAAGAAGAGGCTGGGGGTTATATTAAGATAGATACCTATAGGGGAATGCTTCTTGATCCTCACATGAGGCTAAAGCTTAGGCTAAGCACTGGCTCAATAACCCATGAAGACAGACTTATGCATTACATAATCACCTACATCCTAACCCCTAGAGCCACCAATCATGCCCAAGCCACTAATGATGACCTACAACTTGTGTATGGTCTTCTGTAGAGATGTAGAGACCAGGTGCAAAAACATGGCATTATCATGCATGATTAGCGTAAGACAGTCGCAACATTTCTACATCCAGTACGAGATGTAGCTACATACAGTATGATATGTAGAGGCCATGTACACCCTGGAATTTCATTCATGCGTACATGTTGTTGAATGGTTATTTATTGTATGGATTTTATTGGAAATTAATGATGGTTACTAACGTATTTGATGGTTGAGAAATTTTATTTCTCACTATATTTGTTTCATTTTTTTATGGATGGCCACAATGATAATTTTCCTTGATGCCCTAGACCCGGGATGTATAGAGTTGAAGAAAGAAATTGTTATGTTATGACCATGCATTCTGTTACCTGGATTTATGTATATTTAGGAACTACGGTGAAGTATGGTAAATCTCGTGTTTGTATGACAAGAAATGATGTAATCAAGAAATCAGTCATATTTAATGAACAGGAATTTCACCTATAAAATTTATATGTACTTAAATTTTTTATTAATATACGCTTCTTAAAAATAAACACTAATAAAAATTAACTAGAAATATATTAGGTCATTACATTCAGATTAGTTTTGCTGAACTTTTGTTGTTTAGCAACCACTAAACCTTTAACTATTAAAGTTTTCTTGGAATCCCTATCCATCTTATTGAACACAAGATAGACTCCTTCATCCCATAGAAGCTTGTTAATGAGTGATGCATAGTAGATGTCCTCCAGACCACCTAAGCCCTTGATGTTCATTAGAATGTTGATATATATGGTGTGTGGAAGGTCAAATGGTAGATTCTCCATCAAGTAAAACAACACAAACTTGGGAGGTCAGAGAGGGTTGTCATGGAGACGGCCTTGTGAAGTACACTTTTGTTCAAAATATTGGCCCAGATTTTTTCCTTCTCGCACATTAGGTTGTAGAGAATGGTCTTCTAATCACCAGCCTGTTGCTTTAGCAATGGCGTCGCATGACAGTACGGCCTTTACTCCCAAAACCATGGAGGTTATGGTCTTCTTGTTGACAAACTCAACATGTCACTAGAAGGTCCTTATCAATTATGGGTAGATGGTTTGGTGTTCACAGAAATGTCTTGCACCACAAAACAACAAGGTTTCATTCAACTTTAGACCCACTTTTTCGAGTTCTTGGATGCCAAAAAAGGTTTCTACGTCAATGGAAGGCTCATTATCAGTGTGTATGGTAGCAGTTTCTATGGTTGGGATGGCTTCAGTGACAGGAGTGTTTGCAGAGGTCATTTGAGAGAGAAGAAGTTTAGGTTTTGAAAATCTTATAGTAAAGTTCAAGTGTTTGCAAGGAGAGTGTAGTTCCAAGAGTTTCAATGTAGGGGGTTTTATAATTGGATTTTTTTGGATTTTTTTTAACAACAATCATTAGGCCCACTTCCCGAAACTGACCTAGCATAAAGCGTTACAATGTTTCACGAAGGAAAATGCTGCATTTTATAAAATGCATGACATATTGTCCATATATTGAACAGAGTGTGTGATAATGGCCAGTGGACAACATGTCCTTGGATGCATTAGTGGAGGACATATGGATATTAAATTAATCATTTATACAGATCATTCCAAGTTGATTCCTTAACAAAATTAACTTTTTCTCAATTAATCATTTATAGATATTACATAAATATCAACAAGTTGTTCATCAGTGGGTACAAAGTGTAAATCCACTATACCATATTGAAAATGATTTCTTATAAAATGATGTTTACTTTCTATATGCTTTGTTATGGTATGCAATGTTGGATTTTTCGAAAAACTTATAGTAGCTCTATTATCACAATAGAAAGGAATTTTACGCTCATAGATGTTATAGTTTTCAAGTTGATTCTTTATCTATAGAAGTTGAATGCAATAGCTTGCTACTGACATGTATTATACTTTGGCAGTGGATAATCCAGTTGATCCCTACTTCTTGCATATCCATGTGACTAAGTTGCCTCCTATCAAGTGACAACTTCCACTTGCACTTTTTCTTTTAACTTTATCACCAGCATAGTCTGTATCGCAATAGCTTGTGAGCCTAAAACTTTCTCTTCTTTTGAACAGAAGACCAAGGTTAGAAGTTCTAATTAAATATCTGAATATACGTTTAATTGGAATTAAATGAACTTCCCTTGGTTCTTTTTGAAATCTAGCACATAAACAAACACTGAACATTATATCAGGCTGGGACACAGTAAGGTAGAGCAGTGAACCAATCATTGCTCTGTACTGGGTCCCGTCCACCTTCATTGATTCCTCGTCCAGTCGAAGATGTGTAGTGGGATGCGTAAGAGTCTTCATCTCTTTTGCATCACTCATGTTCAACTTCTTTGATAGTTATTTTATATACTTGGTCTGATGAATATAAATGCCTTTGGTATTTGCTTTATTTACAATCCTAGAAAGAACTTAAGCTCACCTATCATGCTCCTTTCAAACTCAGTCTGCATTAACTTAGAGAAATCTTCACAAAGCATTTCATTAGTAACACCAAAGATAATGTTGTCCATATATAATTGTACTAATATAAATTGAGACTAACAATTCTTATGAAGGAGAGTTGTGCCAACCTTTTGTAATACCCCGTGTGCACCCGGCGTATTAACATTATCAGAATATTAGAGTAACGCAGTAAGTATGGAACATAATAATAAAGGAAGCCTGAATCCAGTATAAATACACATAATATACATATATAGTGAATCTCTGTCTATTACCAGATACATAGTTCTCAAAACTATACAAATTTTCCCTAGGTATCAAAATACAGACAAAATAAACAAAATGTGAGCCAACAAGCTCGATCTTCTAAGCCTAGGGTTCTTCACTTTTCTATCCCAGCTCAGGCCTTTTGCCTTGGGATTTCTCAGTAACTTCAGTCTCAGCTCCTGCAACACAAGCCCCAAACAGGGGTGAGATAATCATCCCAGTAAACTCATGGTTCTCAGAGGTTTCCCTCCCCCTGGTTCACTTCTCAGCATATAAACATACATATAACATAACATAACAAAATCATCTCATATAGAACTTAATCATACAATCAGCATTCACGGCTTACAAGGTCAAACTGCAAGCACATAGCAGTCCAGAAGAAGCATATGCAATCAACACAATTTGCCTGAATAGGATCATCCACTGAAGGGTACATCTATTCAGGACTCATGTCTGAGTAGGATCATCTACTGAAAGGCACATCTACTCAGGATTTACATGGACGCCTATGGATTATCCCAAGGGAGATCATCCACCGAGTGGGCACATTCCCAAAGGGGTCCATAGTTCCTTAGTCTACTGGCCAGTAAATGCTCATACAATTATAACACATAGTATCATCATCTTCAATCAAAATCCAACACAGCGTACATTATGCTAATGTAAGCAATACAAATATACCCCATCTCAGGGTCTATTTAGCATTTTGTTTACAGCATGCTATCACTACATATTATCACATCTGATACATATAACAGTATTACATCATCATACAATATCAGCATGCACAATACAGCAAACAATCACTCATTTAGGGTGTAGTGAACACAAGCAAGGGAAATAATCCCCAAGAACACTGAGCTTACCTGGTCTCAGCTCAGAATCAGCTCTCCTAGTCTCGTGGTGACCTCTACCAGTGCTATGCGTCTCACGCCCTACAATAGGCATGAAATAGACAATCAGAAACGGTGTTCAACCGTTCATATGGAAGGAAACACCCTTCCTTTCATAATCAATTTCTGTCTTCTAACTTAAGGTTCATATTAGCCCAGCTTCTACTAGGCCTTCCATTGACCCATAATGGTCTGCCTCAGTTTAACTAAGGCCTCAGAGTTCCTTTAAAACTCTGTACAACTTAATTCACAGCTTTACTAATCTCAAGAACCAATAATGGTTCAACTCAGCCAAACCAGATATATCCACACGTTTTCACCAATCATTTTGCCTTATGATCAACTTTTGTAAAGATACTTAAGGTAATACAGGACATAATACCTCCCATTTACACATACTTCTTCCTTCCCAGAGCCAAATTCAAACTTCATCACAATTTCAATTTCAGAGTTTCATATCTCTCAGAACAACCTCCTGATTACTCTTTTCTAAAGAACTTAAGCCTAATTCCAGCCCTATCACTAATTGGTCACTATTCATCCAGTCTCCCATTTCACAAATTAAACGGTTAAAACATGAGTTTCTTACCTCAGATCAATAGAGAAAGGTTGGAAAAGTCTTTTCCCCTAGCTCTGGCGTCCTGGAACCAGCTTCTTTCCCCTTCAAAGTTCACCCTCTGAAGAACTTCAAAGAAATGGGAGTTCTCTCACAAACTCAGCTGGAATTGGCCTCTAATTGGTTCACTCTAAGTTTAAAGGTGATTAGGAGGTGTTTTATGGGATTATGATGGAAGTTTGAAGCTTCTAGGATGCACTAATGGCGGTCTGAGCTTAGGGAGGAAGAGGAACAGAAATTTTCCTCTGAAAATCGCGTTTTGCCTTTATATAGGTGGCCTGCCAGAGGTCTAGCGCGATCCGCGCCACCTCTGGCGCCATCCGCGCCACCATGGCGGTGGCCGTGGCGCCATCAGCGCCACTTTAGCGCCAACCGCGTGGCAGTCCAGAGGCTTTGGTGCCCTTGGCGCCACCCCGGCGCCAACTTCCAGAGGCTGTGGCGCCACCCGCGCCACACCTGGCGCTGGTCGCGTGGAAAACCAGCGGAATTGGGTTTTCCAGACCACTTCTCGTGCCACCAGCGCCACTCATGACGCCATCCGCGCGGGATGGAAAACTGGTGGTGCCCCTGGCGCCGCCTTGGCGCTCCAGGCATCAACTTCCAGAGCATCTGGCGCTCCCAATGCTGACCTGGCGTCATCAGTGCCAACTTCCAGTAAGCCTGGCACCGATCGCGTGGACCCTGGCGCTGATCGCGCCGCACTTTAAATACAGTTTTCTCACACAAGGGCCTGGCGCTAACCGAACGAAATCCAGCGCCAGCCGCGCCAGGTCTCAGAGTATTATACCTTTCCTCATTCAAAACAATTTTCTAAAAGAAATGAACTTAGTTTTTCATACCAAGTTCTAGGAGTTTGTTTAAGTCCATATAATGCTTTGTTGATTTTAAAAACATGTTGATGAAGGGTTTCACTTTCAAATCCAGGAGGTTGTTCAACATAAACTTCCTCTTGGATTAAGCCATTAAAAAATACACTTTTTACATCCATTTGATACAGTTTCATATTATTATAGGCTACAAATCAAAGTAAGATGCATATTGCTTCTAAAAATGTGCAACGTGTGCAAAGGTTTCTGTGTAGTCTATACTGTTGTGTGTAACCTTTAGCAACTAATCTTGTCTTGTTTCTCACAACCTTACCATTTTTGTCCAATTTTTTACAAAATACCCATTTTGCTCCAACTGTCTTTTTTCCTTTTGACAATTCAACAAGCTTCCAGACATCATTCTTTTGAAACTGGTCAAGCTCTTCTTGCATCGCTTTCACCCAGTTGACGTCTTGCATTGCCTCGTTGATGTGTTCAAGCTCCATCTCCAAGATCAGTGCATTGTGTCCTTGTGTTTTTAATGACAGTCTGGTTTGAACATGATCTGTAGGATAACTTATGATTTGACTCTCTGGATGATTCCTTCTTATAATGCGTCTAGTGGGTTCTCTGACTTCAACTTGAGCTTCTTGTTGAGTGGATGTAGGTATCTCTGATTCCTTTTTGGACGAGCTGGTAACTATTGTGCTATCGTTTAGCCGTAAATATGCAAAAGATACCATCTAGCTTTGATAATCCTTTATCAGGCTTATTTTATTCAAATCATATATGGATAGCTTCTTCAACAACTAAGGTGATGGACTCCTGAACTGAATCAAGTCTTGTTTGCCCCGATCTTCCTTGCAATGGAATCAATTCTTCAATTGAAGAAAAACAGAGTATGAATGCTCTGTTTTGTGACAGCTTTTTAGGTTTTTGTAATATAAGAATTGGAACAATGAAAGAAGAATAGAAGTGGATTTGGATTGACACTATGGAATAGGAATTCCAATAAGTCTTACAAGAATCACCACAATAGCTAAGTCATTGATAAGAAACAAGAAGTTCTTCACTAAGAACAAGGGAGAATAACTCTCAACCTATCACACACAAAGTGCAATCTAATTTCATTCAATCAAAAGTCCTTACAATCTATTGTGATGTGGTTTATATAGACCACAAATCTACAAGCTAAATAAAATGTTAATGCGTCCTAAATGAAACCCAAACGTAGCTTCCAAGACAAACTTCCTAAAACAGTATTTAAATCTAAAATTAGCGCATTTGCAGCAGGAACGACTTTAGTCGATTATTTCGTAATGTAATCAATTATTTTGAATCAAATAATCGATTACTAAATCTTGGTAATCGATTATTTGTTCATATCAGGCCTGGAAGCTGATTCATGAACAAATTAATCGATTATTTCACCAAATAATCGATTATCACAGGGACTCCCACTTCCATGTAATCGATTACAAGACGGAATAATCGATTACAACAGAACTATTTCAAATCTAACATTTATACAAGTGTATTTAATCTATTACAGGCTACTTGTAATCGATTACAACAGATAAGCTCAACATTTTGTAGCCTTCTTCATGGTTCTCCAAGATATATAAGCTGGATTGTATATGATCTTGGAGTGTTTGAGCCCTAGCCCTTGTCATTGGCCCTTTAATCACCAAAGAAAGTGTCTCCATGTGTAATTCCAAGTCTTCCTTCACTTGCCTTGGTTTTAGGATTGTATCATAAGGTTATGAAGTTGTACACTTTGATTGCCTTTGAAGTTTCAAAATGTCCAAGAAATATCCCACAAACACTTTTTGAGTCAAATTTTCCCAGACTATTCTTTTGTATTAAGAATGAAACACTTGCACCCAAAAAGATGAAAATATGATATGTTGGGTTTTCGTCCCTTCCACAATTCATAGGGACTTTTTTTCAAGATGGGTCTTATATAAATTTTGTTCTAAAGGTAGCAGGTAGTATTCACTACTTCAGCCCAGAAGTGGTTAGGGGTTGAGTTGTAATTTAGCATGGTTCTAGCCATCTCTTGGATAAATTTGTTCTTTCTTCCAACTACTCCATTTTGTTGAGGAGTTCTTGGTGTTGAGAAATTGTGAAGAATTCCATGTTCCTTATGTTGGGTTCAAAGGAATCACTTGAAGAATGGACATAGAATCAAGCTTGGTTTTAGCTTTCAACATGCCTTGAAGTATTGAAGAATAACTTGTGATTAAATGTAAAAGGAAGAAGCATTTTTGGTGATCCAAGTGCATTGCATTCACATCATTCATTTAGTCAATTAGTTTAAGAAATAGAATTCACAAGACTTTGATAAAATGGTTAAGTTTCATAATTAAATCAAAGGTTTTTGGAAAAATAAGTTTTCTACTGATTTAATCGATTACTTTAACGTGATAATTGATTATTTTGTTCTTGGTTATTCTGGAAAACTTTTCAAGAACAATGTAATCGATTATGTATCGGTTTAATCGATTATTTTTACCTTGGTTCACATAAAAAATGCTTTGATGAACATTATAATCTATTACCAATGAACTGTAATCGATTACATAGGCTAAAAAGAAAAAATCACCTCTCTGTCTTAATCGATTACTAAAGACAGTAATCGATTATATCATATGCCTATGCTTAACATGTTTTGCTTCATTAATCGATTACCAGAATCCGTAATCGATTACACAGTGTATTTCATGTTTGTGAAGGTTCCTGTCTTAATCGATTACCAGAATCCGTAATCGATTACACAATGTATTTCATGTTTATGAAGCTTCCTATCTTAAAAGACAACTTATCGAAATAATCGATTATTCTGTTCGTTGCTTCAATCCAGATTTTTATAGAACACTTTAATCGATTACATGCTTGATTTAATCGATTACATAAGTGAAATAATCGATTATTGGGCATGTTTAATTGATTACTGAGGTTAGAAAGTTTGTTATAAATAGAACCCTTACTCAGCTTGTTTAAAAACTTGATCAATTCGTATCCTGAGCCTACATAAGCTTTCTAAACACATTCTTAGTGATTTTTCTGGGTTCTATGAGTGCTTGTCTTCACTAAATCACTTATGGGTCTTTGAGTGATTTTTGAAGCAAGAAGATTCTTTTCAAAAGTTAAGGAAAGAGATGTTCTGAGTTTGTTTTCATCATTCAACCTGGTATACTCATTCATGTTCATAACATTCATTGGATCATCAGGTGTTTTCTTTCCTTAAACTTTGTGGTTGTAATTCTTTTCTGATTTTGTATTATTGGCTATTGTAATTGGGTTTCTTGCTTGTAAACTAGAGATAGGATTTCTCGAGGGGTTGTGCTGAGTAGTGTTCTCAGTGGGGTTGTCTCTAAGAATCTAATAGTGTTTTAGATTTCTGAACTTTATCTAGGGTGGATAAAGAGAGACTTAGAAAATTGCATTAGTGGAACTCCATTCTAGTGCTGAGTGGAAGAAAACTGGATGTAGCTTCATAGTGTTTGAAGTGAACCAGTATAAATTTTGTGTGCTTTAATCTTGATTTCTCTCTTGATTATATTCTGTTCAACTTGATAATCTTGTTTTGTTTATTAATTCAATTTTGAGCTATTGGATACCTTGGACTGAACATTTGATTGAATAAAGATTCTTGGATTCAAAAGTGATAAAGATCCTAAGGGAAACTCTGATATTGTCTATGAAATTTTAATTTACCAAGCCTAACCAATTCACCCCCCCTCTTGGTTAAGTGTGAAGTGTTCCTATATTTTACAATTGGCATCAAGAGCTAGGTCTTGAAAGTTACTCAAGATCACTTTCTTTCAAAAATGAATACTTCAGAAATAACCTTCAAGGAAGGTGCCTTCTTAAACAGACCTCCTTTGTTTGAAGGGGTGCATTTCAGTTTTTGGAAAAATAGAATGATGATCTTTATTCAATCTAATGATCCAGGTGCTTGGAATGCAATTGAAAAAGGTCCTAGGGTACCAATCAAAGTTGTTGATAATAACATGATTCCCAAAGATTGGGATGAGATGAATAATGAAGAAAAGAAGATTGCTCAATATGATTTTAAAGCCAAGAATATGATAACTTTTGCTCTTTCTTCTGATGAATTCTTCAGAACAATTAGATGTACAAGTGCCAAGGAGATGTGGGAGATGCTAGAAATCACCCATGAAGGAACTGAAGAGGTGAGGAGATCAAGAAAGCACTCTTTGATACATGAATATGAGATGTTCAAGATGAACCAAAATGAAAGCATCTCTCAACTCCAAGCAAGATTCACACACATAGTGAATCAGGACTTGGGAAGACCTTTGATGTTGAAGAATTGAACATCAAAATCTTGAAGTGTCTCACTAGAGCCTGACAACCAAAAGTGACAACTATCAAAGAATCTAAGTGTTAAAATATAGGAACACTTCACACTTAACCAAGAGAGGGGATGAATTGGTTTGGCTTGGTAAATTAAAAAATTTCTTTGACAAAATCAGAGTTTCCCTTTGGATCTTTATCACTTTTGAAACCAAGAATCTTTATTCAATCAAATGTTCAATCCAAGGTATCCAATAGCTCAAGCTTGAATTAATAAACAAGGCAAGATAATCAAGTTAAACAGAATATAGTTAAGAAAGAAATCAAGATCAAAGCACACAAGATTTATACTGGTTCACTTCAAACATTATGAAGCTACGTCCAGTTTTCTTCCACTCAACACTAGAATGGAGTTCCACTATTGCAATTTTCTGTTCTTACAAGTGATTACAAAGTCTCTCTTTATCCATCCTAGATAAAGTTCAGAAATCTAAAACACTATTAGATTCTTAGAGACAACCACACTGAGAACACTACTCAGCAAAACCCCTAGAGAAACTCTATCTCTAGATTACAAGCAAGAAACCTAATTACAATAGACAATCAAATACAAGTTCACAAAAGAATTACAACCACAAAGTTTAAGGAAAGAAAACACCTGATGATCCAATGAATGATATGCTTATGAATGAATATACCAGGTTGAATGATGAAAACAAACTCAGAACATCTCTTTCCTTAACCTTTTAAAAGACTCTTCTAGCTTCAAGAATCACTTAAAAACCCATAAGAGTTTTAGTGAAGACAAGCACTCATAGAACCCAGAAAAATTACTAAGAATGTGTTTAGAAAGCTTAGGTAGGCTCAGAATATGAATTGATCAAGTTACTAAACAAGCTGAGCAAGGGTTCTATTTATAACAAACTTTTCTAACCGTCAGCAATCAATTAAACGCGCTCAATAATCGATTATTTCACTTATGTAATCGATTAAATCAAGCATGTAATCGATTAAAGGGTTCTATAAAAATCTGGGTTGAAGCAACGAATAGAATAATCGATTATTTCGATACGTAATCGATTAAAACAGGAAGCTTTATAACCATGAAATACACTATGTAATCGATTACTGATTCTGGTAATCGATTAATGTAGGAAGCTTCATAAAAAATGAAATACACAAAGTAATCGATTACGGATACTGGTAATCGATTAATGAAGCAAGATATGTTAAGCATAGGCATATGATGTAATCGATTATCGTATTTGGTAATCGATTAAGGCAGAGAGATGATTTTTCCTGTTTAGCCTAAGTAATCGATTACAGCACAATGGTAATCGATTAAAATGATCATCAAGGCAGTTTATATGTGAACCAAGGTAAAATAATCGATTAAAACAATACGTAATCGATTACATTGTTCATTAAAAGTTTTTCAGAAAGCACTAAGAACAACATAATCGATTATCTCGTTAAAGTAATCGATTAAATCAGTAGAAAACATATTTTTCCAAAAACCTTTGATTTAATTATGAAACTTAACCATTTTATCAAAGCCTTGTGAATTCTATTTCTTAAACTTAGTGTCTAATGAATGATGTGAATGCAATGCACTTGGATCACCAGAAATGGTTCTTCCTTTTACATTTAATCAAAAGTTATTCTTCAACACTTCAAGGCATGTTGAAAGATAAAACCAAGCTTGATTCTTTGTCCATTCTTCAAGTGATTCCTTTGAATTCAACAATCTTCCCCTTTTTGGCTTTAAACATGCCAAATCTTCAGTTGATTAACAATAAGGCTTGGAGTTAATTATGAATCAATTTAAAGAACCTTAAGCTTTGCAAACCTAAAAAAATTTCAATGCATTTGCCAAGAGCAAGTGTTAAAAGCATTTGTGATTCAAGTAGCATTCAATTACAAGTAATATGTATTGATTAAATTC
This sequence comes from Glycine tomentella, assembly GCA_007407185.1. Classification (NCBI taxonomy): domain Eukaryota; kingdom Viridiplantae; phylum Streptophyta; class Magnoliopsida; order Fabales; family Fabaceae; genus Glycine; species Glycine tomentella. The sequence continues at coordinate 49,693 of PYAF01004750.1, read as the reverse complement.
CTTTTAACATTATAGCTCCCCCTAAATCTTAACATCCATTCAGTTCAAATTTTTGGGCAAAAATGAAACGAAAAACAGGGGCAAACAAAGCACGGTGCAGGGTATAATAACCTAGGCTTGATAGATAAAATAAAGAAAGAAAGAAAAATTTAAATTTATAAAATTCTGTCGCAAAAGCCTTAGTGACAGAATTAGCGACGGACGGAGTCTGGCGCCAGGAGCGCCACAGATGCTGGAAGTTGGCGCCAGGAGCGCCAGAGTGGCGCCAAGGGTGCCTGATGCATTGGATTTTGGCGCCATCAGCGCCAGAGTGACGCGATTAGCGCGGCCTGTCGGTCAGGACCAGTATAAAAGGCCATTTCACGCGATTTTGGGGGAAAAACCCCATTTTTCTCTTCTTCCTCTGCAATTCTGCCATTGGAGCCTGGGGAAAGCTTCATAACTTCTCTAAGCTTCATTCAAACACCTCCTAATTACCATAGAACATGATTAGAACCTTATATGAGCTAAATTCCAGCCAAGATTCTGAGAGAAACCCCATTTCCTGAGAACCTTGAGAAAGCTGAGTTCTGAGAGAAGAAGAAGGCGATTTTTGGATACCAGAGCTAGGAGAAGGGATTCTCCGGCCTTCCTCGACAGATTTGAGGTAAGAAACTCAAGCTTTCATCGTTTATTTATGATTTGGGTAATGGGGTGAATAGTAACCCATTGGTGTTAGGGCTGGAATTAGGCTTAGGTTCTTTAGAAAAGCATGATCAGAAGGATGTTCTGAGGAATATGGAACTTTGAAACTTGATTTCTGATGAAGCTTGGCTTTAACCCTGAGATTGGTATGAGTAGGAAGAAGGTTGAGTAAATGGAAGGTACTGATATAGGTATGAACCTAAGTGCCTTTACAAGAATTATTCATAAGGCCAAATAAATGGTGAAAACGTATTGGTATATCTGTTTTGGCCATATTGGATAATTGTTGATTCATGAACTAATAGAACATTGGATTGACTAATACAGAGTCTTAAAAAGACTCTAAGGCCTTGGTTAGGCTGAGAATGATCATGCTAAGGATCTGTGAGTGGCCTATGAAGTGGTTAGTCTGATAACCCTAAGCTAGAGGACTGAGAGGTTTATGGAAAGGAATTATGTTCCCTATCATCTCAACGGTTGAGAACCATTGTCAGGTACCTGGTATGGTTATACTGATGTCGACTGTGCTATATGCTTTGAATAGGGCGAGACACCAAGGTGTTAGCGGCATAGATCACTAATCTGAGGATTAATGATAATGCACGGTCTGACCAGGTAAGCTCATCGTTCTTCGAGGTGATTCCTTGCTTGGATGACACTGTTTTATTAATCTATGTACCTTGTGATGAAATGAACACTATGATGGTGTTCAGTAGTTGACAAAATGTTAAGCACTGAGAGCAGTGCTATGTGGATATTTTGGGAAGAATTTCCCTTAGTTATATACCACTATATCCAAAGGGATGTGGTTATGGTAGTAGTGATTATTGACCCACGAGTTGGGGTTAAGACGAACACTATGATAGTGTTCTGTGATTAGTGATAAGTAGTTATTGTGTTGGTATGTGTGATGTGATAATAAGAGGAATACCTTGTTGTATTCTAATGGTTGATGAACACTGTGATTGTGTTATGTGATTGATGATAAAATAGACACTGAGATAGTGTATGATTTGTATGGTGAGAGAAATACCATTATGGTATGATGATGATTGATGTTAGCTATACACTGTGATAGTGTTATGCCTTGTATTGGTTATGAGATGAATGTTATGATAGTGCTATGTGATGTGATTGTATGAGAATTCTCTGGCCAGTAGAATAAGGAACTATGGACCCCTTGGGAATGTGCTCTTAAGTGGATGAGCTTCCTTGGGACAATCCATAGGCGTCCATATAATCCCTGAGAGAATGTGCCCTTCATTGGATGATCTTTCTCAGGTATTGGGCAGGAGAAGTCCTAAGGGAATGTGCCTTTAAGTAGATGATCTTCCTCAGCACTCAGTGAGAAGTCCTAAGAGAACGTGCCCTTTTATGGATGATCTTTCTCAGGCAAAGTGTGATGGGTACATATGTTGTTACCCTTGTACTGTGATATGAATGTAGTGTGCTACATGTGAGCCGTGAAGGCTGAATGTATGAGTAATGTTATTTCATGTGGATTATGTTGTATATATGCTTGGAAGTGAACCAAGGGGAGGGAAACATCCAAGAACCCTGAGTTTACTGAGATTTTTATCTCACCCCGTGTGGGGATTATGTTGCAGGTGTGGCTTATAGCAGTGATGATAGATCCCGTGATGGGAAACCCAGTAGAGTCAAGCAATTGTAAGCTGTTTGGGCTATGTTGAGAGCTTTGAGGCTCCCTGTGGTATATACCATGCTGAGATAGGTGGTTCTTTTCTCCTAACATATTTATATAGATATTGTTGATATTTGCCTTGTTTTTTTGTTGTCTGGATCAATAAGGGCTAGTTGGAGTTCTGAAACTTGTTTATGTTTCTAGATATGTACCATACATAATGTATCAAGAAATATGATTCCTATATGCTTCCGCAGTTTCTTTGTTTTATTAAAGAGTTTTGTGATATTCTGATATTATAATAATGTTAATACACTGGGTGCACACGGGGTGTTACATAGGACATGCTTAATCTTTCAATTCTCCCCCTTAATCAATCATTTCTCCCCCTATTTGGCTTGTTAAAAGTCAAAAACACTAAAGGCACAGCGAAAAATGAACTGAAAACATTTTATTAAGCATAAGGGAGCCATTACAATTAAAAAACATATTCATAAATAAAATAAAGTAAAGGCTAAAATTCTTCAGAATCATCCACTTTAAGAGTGGCTTCTATTACATCTAGCCTAGCATTGAGATCCCTAAAAGAGCTTTAAGTCTCAGCCCTGAACTCATGATGCATGCTGAGTAGCCCATCCATCTTTTCCAGCATGAGGGACTCAAATTAGGTGTAGATAGGTTGTTGAGGATTCCATTCTTCATCTTTTGAATCCACAACAACTTGTTGTTCAACAGCAGCAGCAGTAGGGGCTTGACCAGCCATAATCCACCCATCAGGGGTTTTTCTCATCCCCATTTTGGTGAGATGCTTCTCCTAGATCAGGTTGTTGGAGGAGTTGCTGTTATCAACCACTTCATTTTTAACATTTATGTTGAAGTGGTCAATAAGTCTTGAGACAAGCACAGGGTATGGAAATGGATAATTGACCAATCTCTTGGCCTTAAGCATTATTTCTTCAAATATAAGTACCCAGTTCATGGGTATGTTATGCTTCAACCCATAGACCAATTGAAGGTCTTCATCTGTTGCTTGGGCATGATTGGTAGCCCTTGGTGTGACCACATAGGTGATGATGTAGTGGAGGAGTCTATCCTCAGGAGTCATGGGTCCAGTACCCAGTCTATTCCTAAGTTGCATGTGTGGATCATGCAACATCTCCCTATATATATCCATTTTATTATACCATCATGTAACGCCCGACCACTTGCAGGATCAACGACTGTCCCTACATACCAACACAAGACTTTTCAGTGTGCTTTGTCCTCACTCACACACTTCCTGAGAAACTTCCCAGGAGGTCACCCATCCTAAGATTGCTCCAAGTCAAACACGCTTAACTGTGGAGTTCTTATGTTATGGGCTACCGAAAAGTAGATGCACCTTGTTGGTATAGGCAGTACCTATTAAATCCTTTAAGTTATCCTCAACTGTACAGTCCCATACCTGCACAACCTCTGGATCCCTCTCGTTCGGGTGTGTATTCAATTCATTCATGTACCCCTCCCGCTGGAAGCCTGCCAGGAGCCGCTCCTTGGCCGTGCCTCACTGCACCGGCGATCACTCCCCGCCCTCGTCAGCGCCCAGGATGTTACACATCAGGCTCCTCATCAAACCTCCTAGCCCCCTCACAAATAACACCAACCACAGACTCCCAAACCTCAGGAGTAATCTCCATTGTCACACCCTTGACTTTGGAGACCATATTCCCCTGCATAAACGTTTTGGCACAGGTGTAGAACACCTTCACCAAATCAATGTAGAAAGTACCCTTCATTTCAAAAAATCTTCTAAGCCCTTGGGCTTCGAAGTAGGCTGGGAATTGGAAACCCTCGCTTATAAACCAGTCTAAATCTAGGTATTTAGGGGAGGCTACAGGCTTAGTTGCATTGAACTCTAAATAGTTCATTTTATCATACTCTGTGAAGAACCACAAATCAAGTCTGTTTGGGGTTGAGGTGGAGGTGGGTTAGAAGAAGATTCACCCACTTTTCTTTTGGATGACCTAGCCCTTTTTGGAGTTGGGTTTGACATTGTTCAGAAGAATGGCTTGGACACAAGAAAAACACAGAAACTTAGAAGTTGCAGGGGAAGAGAGTAGACAAGGTGCAGATTTTTCAATTGAAGCAATGCACTATTTATAAGCTGAATTTAGGATCCTAACGTCCATAATTTTGAAAATATAGTTGTTGGTGATAGTTAAGGCACATCAATGGCCTTTGATTTGCTTTGGATTTGATTGGGCAGTTACATTTTCAGAGAAAAAAACTGTCAGAACACGTTCAACAACATGAATAATCGATTATTTCCTTAAGTAATCGATTATTTCAGAACATTTGGGACACAAAAATTACACAAAGTAATCGATTATACCGCGTGGTAATCGATTATTTCCCTACTAGCAAGAGGTAGAAGATGACATGTAATCGATTATATGCTAATGTAATCGATTATATTATAGTTTTGTGAATTTTACCAAGTATCAGAGTTGTGTGTAATCGATTATCCCGAGTGGTAATCGATTATTCCAAGAAGAAAAAGATTTTTTAAGCTCGTGGTAATCGATTACCTTATGGTGGTAATCGATTATTTCAGTGTGACATTTAAATTGAAATGATTTGTTATATATAATAATCGATTATCCCGATGTGTAATCAATTATTGCAGAAGAGTTTAAAACTTTAAAGCACGTGTGTAATCGATTACCTATTAGTTGTAATCGATCATTCCAAAAGGACTAAATTTCTGAAATATGAAGAATAATCGATTACAATTGCAATGTAATCGATTATTGGAGCACAACTTGCACACATAATGTGATTTTTAATGAATTTAATCGATTATTACAGCAGATATGTCAGCAACAGAGTATTTTTGCATATCAATTCAAATTTTAATCAAGTTAAATGATAAATGCATTAGTGAGGCTTCAAATGGTCATAGAAAAGCATACATTTAACCAAGCTAGCATATATTGTTCTCATCAAGAATGCCTAACATGTTTCTAAGTGCATAAAATCTATCCTTTGGCAATGGTTTAGTAAATATGTCAGCAAGTTGATTATGGGTATCAATGAACTCAATGTTGATGTTACCTTTCTGCACCTGATCTCTTAAGAAGTGATGTCTAATTTCAATGTGCTTGGTCCTTGAGTGCATGACAAGATTCTTTGAAATATTTATTGCACTTGTATTGTCACAAAGTAATGGTATCTCCTTAAGATCAACTCCATAATCTTGCATTTATTGCTTAAGCCATAGGCTTTGTGCACAGCAACTCCCAGCTGAGATATATTCTGCCTCAGCAGTTGACAAAGCCACACAAGCTTGTTTCTTGCAATGCCATGATATGAGTGAGCTTCCAGGAGATGACAAGTTCCACTTGTGCTTTTCCTATCAAGTTTACATCCTGCAAAATCAAAATCAGAATATCCAATAATATTTATTGGTGCACCCTTAGAATATCATAGCCCAACTTTGGGTGTTGCCTTGAGGTATTTGATGATGCTTTTGACTGCTGTAAGGTGAGACTCTTCTGGATTTGCTTGATATCTTGCACACAAGCAAACACTTAGCATAATATCTAGTCTACTAGCTATCAAATATAGTAAGGAGCCAATCATTCCCCTATATTTGGATTCATCCACTTGCTTCCCTATTTCATCTAAATCAAGGTATGTTGAAGTTGCCATAGGAGTTGTAGCATCTTTGCCTTTCTCCATCTCAAACTTCTTGATGACTTCAAGGCAATACTTTGATTGATTGAGGAAAGTTCCATTCTTCATTTGCTTAACTTGAAGTCCTAGAAAAAATGTTAACTCTCCTATCATAGTCATCTCAAATTCTTTTTGCATAGCTGCAAAAAATTCTTTACAAAGCATTTGATTAGTTGAACCAAAGATAATATCATCAACAAATATTTGAACCAATAGGATATTATCTTTATGCCTCTTGATGAACAAGGTTTTATCAACATTGTCCCTTAGAAAAGATTGATCAAGTAGGAACTTACTCAATCTTTCATACCATGATCTTGGAGCTTGTTTCAGACCTTAGAGGGCATTTTTCAGTTTAAAAACATGATTAGGATGTTTAAACTCAGAAAAGCCTGGAGGTTGTTCAACATATATGTCCTCTTCTATGTAACCATTTAAAAAAGCACTTTTGACATCCATTTGATAAAATTTGAAATTCATTAAGTATGCATATGCAAGAAATAGCCTAATTGCTTCCAATCTTGCAATTGGAGTAAAAGTTTCCTCATAGTCAATGCCTTCCTCTTGGTTGTAACCTTTAGCAACCAATCTAGCCTTGTTTCTTACTATGATTCCACTTTCATCAAGTTTATTCCTAAAAACCTATTTTGTACCAATAGGCTTAATTGATGAAGGTCTAGGAACAAGTTCCCAAACTTCATTTCTTTTGAATTGATTCAGTTCATCATGCATGGCATGCATCCATTGTTCATCTTGCAAGGCATGGTTAATATCTTTAGGTTCAATTTGAGATACAAAAGCCATGTCACAACATAAGTTTCTAAGAGAAGATCTAGTAGAGACTCCCTTTGTCATTTCACCAATGATATTGTCTAGTGAGAGGTCTCTTGTAGTTCTCCATTCTTTTGGCCTTTGGTTGGAAGTTGATGGAATTGCTTCAGCACTAGGTTCACTTTTCTCATTGATAGATAGTTCCTCAAGCTGAACATTTTGCTCCAATTGACCTGCATCTTCATCACAATCTTTTTCCTCTCTTGAGGGTTAGATTCATCACAAATTACATGGACCGATTCTTCCATGCACATGGTTCTTTTGATGAAGACTCTATATGCTTTACTTTCCAATGAATATCCAAGAAATATGGCTTCATCAGCCTTTGCATCAAACTTTCCTAGTGATTCTTTCCCATTATTTAAAACAAAACACTTGCAGCCAAAAGTTCTTAAATGAGAAACATTGGGTTTTCTTCCTTTGTATAACTCATATGGTGTTTTCTTCAAGATGGGTCTTATAAGTAATCTATTTAAAGTGTAACAAACAGTGCTTACTGCATCAGCCCAAAAATACTTAGGTAAATTAGTCTCATTAGAAGTGTTCTTGCACCTTCTTCAAGTGATCTGTTTTTCCTCTCCACAACACCATTTTGTTGAGGTGTTCTTGGAGCTAAAAAGTTGTGGTTAATTCCATTTTCTTCACAGAATTTTTCAAAATGTTCATTTTGGAATTCTCCACCATGATCACTTCTAATTGAGATTATTTTATGAAAATAATAGGAATACTTCAATACAACCAAGAGGGGGGGTGAATTGGTTGAACCTTGGTATTTTAAAATTTTGTAATCAGAGTTTCCACAGGATCTTTATCACTTTGAAAATTGTTTTGAAACCAAGAATCTTATATTCAATCAAATTCCTCTGTCAAGAAAATCAATAGACAATTGAAATCTTTTCTGTGCAAATA
>PYAF01004750.1:12194-25652 GCA_007407185.1 Glycine tomentella | reverse complement strand
TAGTGAAGATATATAAAAGATGTTATGAATTACGCTGGATTTTTGAGAAAAGTAGTGTACTTGTATCATATAAACTTTTTGTATCAGAGACATTGGCTATGTATACGAGTAACAAATCTTTTGCAAATTTTACGTTTTAAAAATTTTACTATTATACGTTTCTTAGAGATTACCCTTAAGTAAAAATAAAAAAATAAGTTAATATTTAGGTCGTTACACTCTCCATGATACAAACATCAGGCAATCACAACAATTGGCCACCCGGCCCTCATAACAATATGAGCAGGTCATCTTGCTCTATGTACGGCGTATCATCATCAACGCCTAACCTCAGTGTGAGACCGGAACTCACACCCGTGCCATCCCATCGGGAGCTACCCCTTACGCATGGACGCACGTATATGGTACCTCCGAGAATAGGCAATCAACCGCGACGGGACACACCTATCTCTTGGTCTTAGGGGATCATCATCACCCCGGGATCATCATCACCCATGAGCAAACCAAACTAGGAGGAAACCATCTCCTAGGGAAGTCCATATCTATCTTACTGGCCAGAAGATCTAATCACAGGCATAATACATTTCTCAAGCATAGATGCACATGCATATCATTATGAGGATGCAACAACCACAATGCATGCATCATGAATGCAACCATCACTCCTCCCGGAGTGTGGTGGAGCACAAACAAGTGGGAAATCATCCCCAGGGACCAAGAACTTACCTGGCAAAGCCGAGCTCTGCAGTTCTTTCCCTGCTCTGTGACACCCGTCACTGACACCCTCGGTGTCACGTCCTAATCACAACATATATTCTCATATCAAAACCAATTCAAGTAATTCCGCAACATAGCTTAATCAGAAATCCTCTAGCTTAGGGTTCATCATGGCCCAGCACACACTAGGCTTCTCACAAACCTTTCTAGGTCCTTCAGGGCTGAATTCAAAGCATTTGAGTCACCCCAGACTTAAGACAAATCACTTACAATGAGCTCAAAGCTCTCATCAGCCCACAATCAAAAATAGCTTGAACGGCCTATGCCTCACTCAAGGCACCGTTCCTCTAGCCTCTCAGGCTCAATACAATCATAATCAAGGCTCTTGCATGTCCTATTACCAACAAGTGACTCATCCCACAAGCCACACATACATAGCCCAGAGCCAAGTACCAAAGTTCGGCAAATCAAAATCTGAAAACTAATCCTTCATCACTATACCATTCTAAACAAGTTTCTCTATAAGACCTTGGGCTAATACTAACCCCAGCTCAAGTGGATCACTATTCATAGAAAACCCCAAATCAAAAATTAACCGAAGAAACTCGAGTTTCTTACCTCAAAACTAATGAGGAATGCCTCTGGACCTCACCTCCTAGCCTGGGTGTCCGTAAAATGCCGCTATTCCTCGCTTAACTCGAGTTCTTAGAAATTCCCTTGGAAAGGGATTCTCACTCAAAAGGGTTTTTCAAGAGAAAGGATGAAGGATTAAAGCTCTCAAGGTGTTTCTCACAAGTTTAATGGTCCTTGGGAGGTGTTTGGGTTAAGAAATAAGGTCCTAGGAAGCTTGGGCAAGTCTCCAATGGAGGTTTGGGCGAAGGAGGAAGAAGAAAACTGTTTTCCCCTTCAAAAATCGCGGTTTGGCCTTTTATACTGGGCCTGCCAGAGGTCTGGCGCTGATCGCGCCACCTCTGGCGCTAACCGCGCCACAATGGCGGTGTCTGTGGCGCCAACAAAGCCACTCCCACGTTCCCAGCGCCAACTTCCAGAACCTTATAGTGCCGTCCGCGCCACACCTGGTGCTGATCGCGTGGAAAACCAGGGAAAATGGATTTTCCAGGCCACTTCCCACGCCCCGCGCAATTGATGGCGCTATCCGCGCTGGCTGCAAAAATCATGGCGCCCCTCGCGCCATATTGACGCCTCAGGCGTCAACTTCCAGTGGGTTTGGCGCTGATCGCGCCAACCCTAGCGCTACCCGCACCACACCTCAGGCAGGGTTTTCTGCTGAGAAATCGTGGTGCTAACCGCGCGGGATCTGGTGCCAATAGCGCCATGCCTGAGGGTCATTATAGAAACTCTGATTTTGTCGAAGAAATTTTAATTTACCAAGCCTAACCAATTCACCTCCCCTCTTGGTTAAGTGTGAAGTGTTCCTATATTTTACACCTCATAGAACAGTTGAAACCTTTCATTTTCAAACTCGCCACCATGTTCACTTCTGATTGAAGTAATGCATACTCCTTTTTCATTTTGAACTCGTTTCAAAACTTAAAGAAGACATCAAAAGACTCATCCTTGTGGTTTTGGAACATAACCCATGTCAATCTAGAGTAGTTATCCACTATGACAAGTCCATACCTCTTACCATTGGTAAAAGCAGTTCTGGTAGGACCAAACAAATCAAGATGTAATAGCTAGAGAGGTCTAGAGGTGGAAACTATGTTTTTACTGTAAAAGAATTTTTAATCTGTTTCCCCTTTTGGCACACCTTACAAAGTAAATCATCTTTATATGACATACTTGGTATACCTCTTACGAGGTTATTTTTCAGTAGTTTAGAGATTGACCTCTAATTTGCATGGCCATATTTTCTATACCATACCTAGTGATTTTCTTTGATAGACAATAAGCATGACACCTTTTGATTTGAGGGTTCCACAGTCTTATCTCGCAGAGGTTTCCTTTTCTCTTTGCAGTGAATAGGGAGAACCCATCCTCACACTGGATGACACACTCATCCTTGTTAAAGGATATACCATATCCATTATCACATAATTGACTTATGCTTAGTACATTATGATTAAGACCTTCGACAAACAAGACATTATCAATAGAGGGATAGGGAAGAATACAAATCTTACCCACGATAGGGAGTCAGACATTGGAACATAGACTTTATCCTGTCATGTGTCATAGGCAGCTACTATCTAGTTACCATGACTATAACACCCTGAAATTTCGATAACTAAAAATAGATGTTTGATGTATTTCTTGTGTTATTTGATTATTTAATTAGTTTAGATTAGTTGAATTGTTGTGTAAATTATCCTTGTGCAATTGCTTGGTGTGGATATTAATTTATGTGGAGTTTGTTTGATCTCTATTGAAATGTGTGATTGATAGTTTGACTCAAAATCGGTTTTAGTAAAACCCAAGCTCGGACTCATTAACCATTAGATTTCCTTAAAATTTTGACAATACATTAACAACCCATCTATGCATGTGTTTTACCATTGTGATTTGCAAAATAATAACTTTTGATGTCCCGCTAAGCACGACCAGCTCGTTAAGCGCAATTTCAAAAAGAGAGAGAATTGCGCTGAGAAAGACGAGCTCGCTAAGCGGGCACTATAACTTATAAATACATCCAGCAGCGTCGAAAAATGTGTTTTTCACCTTTCTCTCTCTCTAAAACCTTGCCCAAGCCTCCAATCCACCTCTTTCACCACCCACAACCACCAGTGACTGCCACAAGCCATTATTGCTTGCCGTTGGACCACCTCACGGAGAGGAACACTTTAATCGGAATGAAACCTTCAAACCTCAACTTGAAGATTCGATAGAGAATGAAGCCTCCAATCCTCCTTTCGTGGTTTCTTTGAGGTAACCATGATTTCATTGTCTTCTCATAGTTAGTTTAAAGTCTCTCTTACCATCTCTGGTGATTTGGGTACCGTTATTGGGTACGCATTTTCCGCTGTTGTCTTCTCCTTTCGTTGATCTCAAAACGATGCAACAAGGAGATAACAATGGGATATAGATTGGTGATGGGAGTTTTTTATTTGCTTACAGCTTTTGATATCATAGTTGGGGTCAGATAACCCAATTATGGGGATGTATGTCTATCCCTATTGCGTGCTGATTTTCAAGATAAACTGTGTTTTAAACTAATGGGATGCGATATATTTGTTATTGATGAATAAAATTGTGAGTGACGTTGTTGTTGTAATGATTACATTTTGTGGAAAAAGTCTTAATTATAGAGGAGACTCTGCCCAAAATTTTATAATTTTTTCTCCTATTTAGTTCTTTATTAAATTTTAAATGGGCATGAGTTTGTTTTGTATATTATAGTTCTCTTCTTTAATTTAGAATTTTCCTAAAATATCAGTCTTGTGGTGTTAAGGATTGTGAATGTATGAGATTTGTGTTGTCTGAAGACCTGGGGAATGTGAATCTCAGGCATGTGTTATATGTATATATGTGGAATGCGATTACTTGTGATGTTGATAATATTGAAATGAAATTACGTTGATGATTATATTAATATGAGATAATGTTGATGTTGATGATTACATTGAGAGGAAATGATGTTGATGATGACATTAATGAGATATGATGATGATGTTGATGATGTCATCGTGATGGATGTATGTTGTTATGTACATAGGGGGTGTAGTGACTCGTTGGATATCCTTGGGAAGGAAGATGATTGGTTTAAGAATTTTAAGCATCCCTAGAAAGAGAAAGGGATTGCTTAGAATTTTTAACTATCCACGGTCAGTGCATTGATGGTGTCCATGTTTCATACTTCATCATTGCATGGAAATAAAATGGTGGCAGTAAGTATCTATGGTTTTTCTGAGGATAAAAATGTAGGTACTAGGGGCATTTCACTCGGTTTGGAACTCCCTTGTGACTCTGCTGATCACCATGGGGGGAGTGGCATGTGCACGACAGGGTCACCTTGACGAGCTACTACATCATTTTAAAGCTTATCCGAATGAGGTGTTTGACCACTCATTTTAAAGCTTAGGATGTCCTCTATGTTGTCCTAAAATATGGGACCAACTAAGCAGTGAACTCATGCCTAGAATTTAACTAAACACAAGTTGTAACCATAATTGTGCATACTCAAAATAGCCACTGCCACCCATTTTAAAACAATATATCTTTCTCTTATTTCTTACTCAAATTAGGTGTATGATATATGGAATTAAAGATCTAAATGTAAACTATAACATATAAAATTTTCAGCTAAATCTAGATTGTGTACTGCTTTCAGTCAAGAAAACACTAAGAGATGTTATTGCCCAAATCTAAGCTTGCTGGCAGCTTTGGAGTTTAGTTTTTAAAATACTATAGCTAGAGTTTTAGAAATCCAAATGATGCATGTGATACCTTATTATAAAGCTTAGGAAGTCTAGTTTAACATACTAAAATATAAGAATTTATGGATTGTAGATTAGTACAGAATATAAAAAGAACGAACCATATATATGGTAAAACATTTCTAGCTATTTGGAAAATACATGGGTATGTGAATTAATAGAAACAGAAGTGTAAACAAGCGTCAATGAGATGATGGAGGTCCATGGCAAGCTAAAGGTCTAAAAGGAGAGTTTGAAGCACTTCCATTGGTGAGTTTTAAAGGACCAATGACAAGAGCTAGGACTCAAGCACTTCAAGACCACATCCAAGCCAACTTGGACAAGCATGAAGAGCCACACAACTTGGAAAAGACACAAAATAGTCTCTGGTAATCGATTACCAGCTATTTGTAATCGATTACCAAGGCATCTTGTAAAATAGTGTCTGTCTGTTTTAATCGATTACAAGATAGCTGTAATTGATTACCAGCATTTCAGTTTCACACAGAAACAAGACTTTTCTGTTTTAATCGATTATGAGACATTTGTAATCGATTACATGAGTCTGAAAATTGTAAATACCTCTGTTCTAATCAATTAAAAGTGCAAATTAATCGATTACTTTAGCATAAAACTGCACTGCACATATCAGGTCAGCCAAGGGTCATTTTGGAAGAAGCTTGCACTTCAAGCTTCATTTGGACTTCATTTCAATTTGCATGTTCCTTACATTTAGTGACATTTATCTTGTAATTCTGTGGCTTATATAATGTGCCAAAACTGAATGTAACTAACTTTGGTTCATTAATACAAATTCTGAAAATTGTTGTGAGAGTTTCTCTCTTATTCTTGGGTAAGAACTTCTTGAGTCTTATCAATGGCTTCTCAATGCTATTATGGTGATTCTTCCTAGGCTTATTGGAAAGCTTTTCCATGGTGCCATCCATTGTCATTCTTAATCTCTCTTCCATCTTCCATTGTTGAATTAAAAAGCTTAAAAACAAACCCAAATTCTTGGGAAAGTGCAGAATTTAGAGTTCTTGAGGTTTGCTTGAAGATTGGGTTTCATTGCAAGGTAGATTTGGGATACTTAATGTCTAATGGTTGTAGACATTACATCATGAGAAGTCAATAAAGTGAATAAGATGAAATTGAAAACAAGATTCTTGAACAATCTTGTATGGCTATCAACATGGAAGCTTAGGAATTAAAGAGCAAGGAATAATTTCAGCCAAGCACTTAAGAACCAATCAAAATTGGTCACTTGTAGAAGTTTCCACATACATACATGATCATTAATGAATTGAATCTTTCCTTAAACCTTAAAATATTGGTGCAGCCATGATATTTGTTTGTTGTTGTGAATTTTGTGAAGGCAAAATAAGAGAAACAAAATGATGGTCATGTGTGTAGCTGTAGGAATTAAGCAAAAGCCATCAAAATTTTCAACAAGGTTCCACGTGCATATAGGTCAAAGAATGAAGTAATATTGCAAAGCTTCACCAAAGAAAAATCTAGTGCATAAGATAAGATTTTAGGATAATATCTCTCCAAGTAATGATTAGTTAGTTGCATTTTAACCAAACTAACTACTAATTTTAGTTAGAATCTAACTAAGCCACTTAAAACTTAACTAATTGAATTAGTATAAATAGCTAATAGTGCTACAAAAATTCTGCACAAAAACTCCTAGCTTCAAAGCTCATCCCACAGCCACTTGTTTTCCTTGCACCTTGCTTTTTATTTCTCACCTTCTTAAGTTGTTCATAACCATAGCTTCCCTCCTAGTGTCCTAAAATTATATTTTCTTCTTTTAAAGACTTTCTTCCTTGAATATTTCCAAGAGGGGCAGCCACATACTCAGTCATTTGCAAATCCAATTTACTTGAGGTAGGCTAGGCTTCAATCTTTAATTAAGAGTGTATTTGGACTAACCTATATGTTTGATGGAGCAGATTTGTGGATAATTATTTAGGATGAATTTTAAGATCATTGAAGGATATTTTATGATGTGATATTGTTGATTTAACAATAAGATAGGTTGATAATTTAAATGTTGAAATTTTAGTAAGGATTGGACTTGATTTTGATGATCTTTTAGACTTAATTTTGATGAAATTTTGGACTATTTGCTTATATGTTTATGATTGAAACTGTTTAAAATTTATTATATGGAGTAGAGGCTGAATGGTATGGGGATGCAAGGTCTAATGACTCAAGTGATTCAGTTTGATAATTAAAAGCAGAGTGATAAGTTGAAGAGAACATAAGGTCTAGACTAAGTTCTAATCTTTTCTTGAGAATGTCCAAAGGAATTAGAAAATTATTGGATGGTGTATTAAGGATTACTAGTTAGATTACTAACATGTTGTTTGTAGCTTTAGGATATTTCTGTTGCATGATTTTGATTGAATCAGGTATAGTAATCTAACCATACTTTTGGTACTATGATGTTTGTGATGGAAATTTTTTCATAAGGTTGTATGAATTTGCTCGTGGATTGTACTATTGATGAAAATGATGGATTTGATGTGATGATAAATATTGATTCATGTTTCCGAGTCCAGTACGAGATTTGCCAAACATCATCCGATACTACATGCAGTACGAGATGTAAAGACCAGATGCAAAACATGGAATAATCATGCATTGTTTGCGTAAGACGACCGCAGCTAGACATCTAGTACGACATGTACCTACATATAGTACCATATATAGAGGCCATGTGCACCTTGGAATTTCATGCACAGGACAGCAAACTTATGGGCACCTGATTGTAAGTCATATCTATTTTTTGCTCGTGAAGTCTATATTGTGTGAATTGTTATTTATTGATGTTATTGGAATTATTTGATAAATTACTAACAGACTAACGTATTTGGTGGTTTAGCTTTGCCTACTGAGAAATTTTATTTCTCACTAGATTTGTTTCATTTTTTTATAGATGGCAACAATAATCATTTTCATTGATGCTCTAGACTGGGAATGGTACAGAAAGGAGGAAAGAAATCACTATATTATTATCATGCACCCTGTTATCCAAGTTTATGTATAATCTTTAACTCCTGTATGATAACTAGGGACTAGGGTGGTGTATGAAAGATCTTGTACTTGTAAAACATGGCGTAATGCAACAAGTAATCAGTTCTGTCTAATGAAGGAGGTTTCCACTTACAAAACTTATATGTATTCAAGTTAATTTTTTACTAATATAGGTTCCTTAAAAATAAACAATAATAAACATTTTCTAGAAATATATTAGTTCGTTGTAGTTTTGGTATCAGATCAGTTCATCCTGTTAGAGCCTAAGGGGAATAGACTGACTATGTTTTTCTGTGTACTAATGAGTATTGAATGTTTATGTGTGATTGTTTATGTTTGTTGAATTCTAACGCACTTTACTTTATATTGAGCCTGATCACCTCAGTATTTTTGTGAAAGTGAATAGGTATTCATGGCTACTAGAAGGACAAGAGGAAGAGCAGCACCATAAGTTGGTGACAATAGTGAAGAAATAAATGTTCTTCATGAAATGCTAGCAGCTATGCAAAAGCAAGCGGCTGCTAAAATCAACAAGCGATTGTGGCAAGTCAACAAGTTACGGTAGCTACTCAAATGATGGTGCAATTGAACCAACATAATAACTATGATAGTAATAACAATGCTAGTTAAGATAATAGTAGGAGGCAAGTGACTGATTTAGAATATCATAAATTTGCTGAGTTTAGAAAATCTAATCCACCAATATTTAAGGGAACCATTAATCCAGATATGGCTGAATAATGGGTTAGAGAAATAGAAAAGATATTTATTGTATTAGATTGTTCTAACCAGCATAAAGTAACTTATGCTACATATATGTTACAATCTGATGCTGAGTATTGGTGGAACAGTCAAGAAAATTTTGGCAGGTAATGGAGTAGAGATCTCATGGGAGGTCTTCAAAATGTTGGATATAGGGGGAGAAAAAAGAAGAATGAAGCTTTTGACATAGAAGATTGTTTTGAGCTTCTCACATGCCTTGAAGAATGAAATTCAAAATGAAGTGTATGAGAAGTCAATCTGTTGATCCTTGCATTTGCATGCATATAATCATTTACATGCTTAAGTGTTTTCATCAAAGAATCAAAGCTATTTCGAAAAAGAACTAAATGGGTAATGTTTTTGGAAAAATGTAATTTCAATGTTTTAATCGATTACCCAGCAAATTAATCATTTATTTAGTTCATGTTTAAAACTGGAAAAGCTTTGATGAACATTTTAATCGATTACATAATGGATTAATCGATTATCTGGTTCGTGTTTAAAACTGGAAAAGCTTTAATGAATATATTAATCGATTACCAAACATTTGTAATCGATTACATAGTGTAAATCAAAAGTAATACATTGCTGCTTTAATTGATTACCATTAGCAATAATCGATTACACAAGCTATCTTGAAAATCATGTTTTCACTAATTTAATCGATTACCAAACATTGTAATCGATTACACAGGCTTGTTTCTTAAAGCTTGCTTCACTGCCTTAATCGATTACCAAATATTGTAATCGATTACACAAGAGGCTTCAGATACAAAACTTCACAGCTTTAATCGATTACGGCCGGTTTAATTGATTATCTTATTCGTTGTGAAACCCAGAATGGAGCCTTGAACACTTTAATCGATTAAGTGACACTTTAATCGATTACTTAATGCATTTTAATCGATTATTGGGCGCGTGTAATCGATTACAGGTTGTTACAAAACTCTGTTATATATAGAAGGAAGGCTTAGCTTGAAACAACTTGAATACTTCGAAATTTCTAAATACACACAAGCCTTCTCAAAGTTCCAAAGTGATTTTCTGGGTTTACTTACTTCTTGTCCCACTCTTTTATCTTCATATGTATTGAATGGTTACTTTGGCAAGAGATTTCAAAAGAGTAATGGAGAGCATGTTCTGAAATTTGTTTCTACAATTTGTAACACCCTGAAATTTCGATAACTTAAAATAATGTGTGATGTATTCCTTGTATTATTGGATTACTTAATTAATTAGGATTAATGTTATGTGAATTATCCATGTGCCATTGCTTGGTGTAGACGTCAAGCTATGTGGAGTTTGTTTGAGATGCGTTGTATTTGCATGATTATGAGTTTGACCCAAAAACCTATTTTAGTAAAATCACCATTCAAGATTAGTTAACCGTTGGATCGTCTTCAAATTTTAAAGATGAGTTCCTAACCCATATATGTAACTTTTGACCATGAGAAATTAATTTTTCACTAAAGCAAAGAATTCTAGAATTGGGTTAGCTCGCCCAGGCGAGTTTTGCAGGCATTTATGGTCGCCTAGGTGAGTGAAGGCGGTGCTGAATACATTTTTAAGCTTCCAAGTCATGAAAATGGAGGATTTTAATCCTTCCAAAGCTTTCTCAACCTCCCTCCATCATCCTCCACCACCCACAGCCATTGGAGACCACCACGGACCGCTGTTGCTTGCCATGAGATCCCGACACGGTGAAGAACCTTTTAATCAGAGCGGAATCTTTGAAACTTTTCTCAAAGTTTTGGTAGAGAACGAAGCTCCCAATCCTCCTTTCTTGGTTTACTTGAGGTAATCTTAGTTTCTTTTGTCTTCTTCTAGTTAGTTTAAGCCTCTCTTGATATCTCTTGTGATTCGGGTTCCATTATTGGTTTTTTTATACTTCCTTTGAAAATGAGATGTTGTAAAAGTCTCCTTTTTATGAAACTGATGTCATTTTTGTGATCCTTGTTGAACCCTGGTCACATTGGTGTGATCGGAATTTCAAAATGATGTCTTTTGATGTAGACTCTCAAAACACCCTTTTAGTCCCTTTTTGAATTTGAGTGGCTATTTGACCCCAAATGTTAATATTGATCTTATATTGGAAATCAATACTAAATTATCTTCAATTTGGTATATAGAGCTCTGCGTTTGTGCCAGAGCACATGAACTTGAGAGATCCTAAAATGACGTTTCAAGGAGCTAACAGAGAAATATAGATAGGTAAGGGGAGTTTATTATTTTGGCGATAGTTTAGATACCATAGTTGGGGGCCAGGGAGTCCAACTATGAAGATAACTGCCTGTCCCTACTGTGTGCTGGTTTTCAAGAAAAACTAAGTTTTTAACTAATGGGGTGCGATGTATTTATGATTGATATGTGTTTGTTCTTGTGTGTGCTCGTTTTGAAGAAAAATTGTTTTTAACTAATAGGATGCAATGAATTGGCTATTTGATGGATAAAAGTGTGAATGATATTATTATTGTGATGATTGGATTTTTGGGAAAAGTCTTAAGTACAAAGGAGGCTCTACCCAAAATTTTATAATATGTTTTCCTAATTAATTCTTTATTAAATTTTTAAATGGGCAGAAAAGTGGATTTTCTATATTGCAGTCCTCCTCTTTAATTTAGAATTTTCTAAAATACTAGTCTCGTGGTAATATGGATTGTGAATGAATGAAGTGATATTAATGTCATTGATAATGTTGAAATGATTATTGATGTGTTGGTGATGATTGAAGGAGACATTGATGATGTGTTTAATGATGTATAAATGATATAATGATGATGTGGTTTATGATGTTTAAATGAGATGATGATGAAATGGTTGTTGATGTTTAAATGAGATAATATTGATGTAGTTGATGATGTTCAAATGAGATGATATTGATATGCATGATGATGATATTTAGATGATATGCTGTTGAGGTTGATAATGACATTGATGAGAGATAATGTTGATGTGAACAATGTCATTGTGTGTGGATATACATGGATACCCATGGGGGGTGTATGACGAGTTACCCTTGCGAGGAAGGATTTGTTCCTAACCAGGTCATACATTGATGGTACCCATGGTTGTAGGCTGTGTATGTACACATGGGATGCAATGACCGGTTGGTTACCCTTGTGTAACACCTCAAAATTTTAAAACTACAGTCAATTGATGGGATATATTCAAATTTCTTGGGTAAAATGTTAATTAAGAGGCAGCACAAAAAGATTTGGGGGAAATGACGAAAATACCCCTGGACATTCTGAAAATGACCAAATTACCCCTAGGTATTTTAGCAAGATATTTTGAGGAGGAAATTGTATGAATATCCTTGGATGTTTTGAAAATAACCAGAATACCCTTAGGATGACAATTGCAGAGATACCCTGAAATGACAATTATACCCCTAGGGTGAGTGGTGAAATTACCAAAATGCCCTTTGGGTCCAAAATGACCAGATGACTTCAGAAATTTGTGGGGACCTGAGTATTGGATAAAATACTTTTAGACAACAAATTATCAACATGGTTGGTGGCAAAGAACCATAAACAGTAATTTCTAGCAATTTTGGAAAATAGTTTGAAAAGAGCTTAATATAGACTAACTCAGGTATCAGAAAATTATAAGAAACGTATGGACATAATCTATAGAATTTTCTCTTAATTATGGGAGGAATAAGTGTTCCAAATGAGTTGGTTTAGTAATTTTAATCATTCAAGGCAAAATGGACCAATAAGAAATTAGAATCTAGCTATTATAGGTAATAAAGGAAAATTGGATTTATTTGGATTTCTAAATAAAGCCTTGACCGTATGATGCAAGATCAATGGAAGAAAACTCTAAGAAACTTCAAGAATGGACACATGGATGGTTAAAAGGCTAGGATACATGCCATTGGTCCATTTGTAAAGTAAGGTAATAATGAATTAAAAAGATTTTTTGAAATAAACTTCATCTTGACTCCTTTGGACCCGTAGACAGTTCTTGGCATTATTTCAAAAATCCCAACTGTCAAAAGTTAGATATATGAGATAGGAGTATACCTTTAAAATTTTAAGAAGATCCGATGGTTAACGAATCCAAAATTATTATTTTACAGAAACGGGTTTTTCAAGAATGAAGAAAAACACAAAAAACATAAAAGGAAGGAAAATTGGTAAAACTTTCCCTAGAAGCCTAGCAATTCACGTGAGAATGAAGAGGAATGAAGAAGAATGTGGAAATTGGACACTTGGAAGGTGGAGAAATAATAGCCAATAGAAAGGAAACTAGTGGAAAGTCAAGCAATGATGGCTTAAAATTGTAGATTTTTTTAACCAAAAGCTAGCATTCCACCGTGAGAAGCAAAAGAGGATTGCACTCCAAGCCTTGGCATTCCACTAAAAGAGAAGAGAAAGAGAGAAGGGTGTAGAAACTAGACACTTGGAAGGTTAGGAATGGCTAGCCAATAAGAAGAAACCAAGTAGAAAGCTAGCCATCATAACCCTTGGATATTAGTAATAAAAAACCAACTTAATCACTCTATAAAAAGGGAGTAGGAACCGAAATTTTGGGGCTGCCTTAAGGGAGTTCAACCGTG
>PYAF01004749.1:8195-28317 GCA_007407185.1 Glycine tomentella | reverse complement strand
AAATATCTAGGGATACATTAGTCATTTCTAGAATTGTTAGGACAAATTTGTCATTTTCGTCTTAGGGATATAGACGTCATTTCTAAAATTGTTCAGGGGCGTTCTTGTCATTTTGCCCTAATTTTTTTTCTACTGCCTTCCCTTAACATTTTACTCTTAGTAATTGCCTGTAATTCCCTAAATTTTTGGGTGTTACAGGTCCGGCGCTCCTAGCGCCACTCCCGCGCCTCCAGCGCCATCAGCGCCAGCTGGGAAATCTGGCGCCCCTAGCGCCAACTCTGGCGTCCCTAACATGGACCTCCAGAGAACCTGGCGCTTCCAGCGCCGTTCTGGCGCTCCTGGCGCCATCAGCGTGGATCTGGCACTCCAGGCACCACTTTCAGGTGGGTCTGGCGCCATCCGCGCCACATCCATGCCTTAGGGTTATCACATTCACCCCTCCTTTTTAAGAATTTTGTCCGCAAAATTCAGAATCATACCTGTTAGCCAACTCGGGATACCTCTATAGTAGCTCTTGCTCCCGCTCCCAAGTTGCTTCCTCAGGCGTCCTGCCTTCCCACTGTACCTTGACGATGGGAATAGTCTTGCTGCGGATCTGCTTCTCCATTCGGTCCAGAATCCTCATGGGCTGTGTAGGACTCGTCAGATTCTCTTTGATCTGAACTGTGTCAGGCTCTACCACGTGTGAGGGATCTGCTACATGTTTCCTCAACTGAGACACGTGGAACACATCGTGAAGCCCTGACAACTGGGGAGGCAAGGCTAGTCTGTAAGCCACTGGTCCAACCTTCTGGAGGATCTGATATGGACCAATGAACCTAGGACTCAGCTTCCTTACACCCAAAGCTCGTCCTACGCCCGTCACTGGAGATAATCTCAGAAACACTTGATCACCCTCGCCAAACTGCAAGGGTCTGTGTTTCTGACCATAATAGCTCCTTTGTCGACTCTGAGCTTTCATCAGCTTGTCTCGAATCAACTTGATTTGCTCAGAGGTCTCTTGAACCATCTCAGGTCCAAGGAGCTGTTTCTCTCCTACCTCTGTCCAACATACCGGAGTTCTGCATCGTCGGCCATACAAAGCCTCATAAGGTGCCATACCCAAGCTGGCATGGAAACTGTTTTTGTAAGAGAACTCCACTAGAGGTAGATATCTGTCCCAGCTTGTACCTTGCTCCAAAGCACAAGTTCTCAGCATATCCTCCAGAGTCTGGATGGTCCTCTCCGTCTGACCATCTGTCTGAGGATGGTAGGCTGTGCTGAGTCTGAGCTGGGTCCCAAAAGCCTCCTGAAGTGCACCCCAGAACTTCGAGGTGAACTTCGGATCTTTGTCACTGATGATGATGTCAGGGACTCCATGTAGTCTCACAATCTCTCTGACATATAACTGGGCCAATTTCTCTGTAGTGTAGTCAGACCTCACAGGTAAGAAATGAGCAGACTTAGTCAGCCTGTCCACAACTACCCAGATGGAGTCACATCCACTCTGAGTCCTCGGTAGCCCAACCACGAAGTCCATGGAAATGCTTTCCCATTTCCACTCAGGAATCTCTAAAGGCTGAAGCAGACCCGACGGTCTCTTATGCTCAATTTTCACCTTCTGACACACTAGACACTTAGCTACATACTCGGTTATGTCTCTCTTAATCCCTGGCCACCAGAAACTCCTCTTCAGGTCATGATACGTCTTGGTTGCTCCTAGATGTATACTGAACTGGCCCTTATGTGCCTTAGACAGGACAACATCTCTCAACTCGCCCTTAGGCACCACAACACAATCTTGGTACATCACCAAGTCATTATCTTCCCAGGAAACATCCTGTTGACCAATCATGGCCCTCACCGTCTCATCCTGCTGCTGAGCTTCTCGGATCCTCATGATCAGCTCATTATCCACCTTGGTCCTGCTCAACTCAAAACCACGCGCACCTTCTGCCACCGTCAGGTGCATATCTCTGAATTGCTCTATCAACTGACAATCAGAGATCATCAAACATGCAGCAGTTACATTCTTCCTGCTCAAAGCATCAGCAACCACATTGGCCTTGCCTGGATGGTATCTCAGCTCAAAGTCATAGTCCTTCAGGAACTCCATCCAATGCCTCTGTCTCATATTCAACTCTTTCTGATCAAAGAGGTACATGAGACTCTTGTGGTCACTGAACACTATCAACTTGGCACCATACAAATAATGTCTCCATATCTTCAAAGAAAACACCACAGCTGCTAACTCCAAGTCATGAGTAGGATAAGACTCTTCATGAGGTTTCAGTTGCCTAGAAGCATAAGCAACTACCTTCTTATCCTGCATCAAGACACACCCAAGTCCCCTCTTGGATGCGTCACAAAACACCTCAAAAATTTCCTCAGGATCTGGAAGAGTCAACACTGGAGCTTTGGTCAAACGCTCTTTCAGCTCCTGGAAGCACTGCTCGCACTCATGAGTCCACACAAATGGAACCCCCTTCCGTGTGAGTCGAGTCAGAGGTACCACCAACTGGGAAAACCCCTGAATGAACCTCCTGTAGTAGCCAGCCAATCCCAGGAAGCTCCGGATCTCAGACACGTCCTTGGGCCTCTCCCAGGACATCACTGCCTCTATCTTGCTGGGATCCACAAATACACCAGCTGCTGAGATCACATGGCCAAGAAACTTCACCTCTGTCAGCCAGAACTCACACTTGGCCAACTTAGCATACAACTGTTTGTCCCTCAAGATCTGAAGGACTGTCCTGAGATGCTCGGCATGCTCTGTCTCCGTCCTGGAGTAGATCAAAATGTCATCAATGAACACCACCACAAACTGATCTAGAAAAGGTCTGAATACCCTGTTCATATAATCCATGAACACTGCTGGGGCATTCGTCAGACCAAACGGAATGACCTGATACTCAAAATGACTATACCTAGACCGGAAGGCTGTCTTAGGTATGTCTGCAGGCTTGATCCGAATCTAATGATATCCGGATCTCAGGTCTATCTTGGAGAACACTCTGGCTCCCCTCAGCTGATCCAATAGATCATCAATACGAGGCAGAGGATACTTGTTCTTCACAGTAACCTTGTTCAACTGCCTGTAGTCCACACATAGTCTCATACCGCCATCCTTCTTCTTCACAAAGATCACCGGTGCTCCCCAAGGCGAAACACTCGGTCTGATGAACTGCTTGGACAACAGGTCCTCCAACTGCACCTTCAGCTCCCTCAACTCCAGAGGAGCCATACGATAAGGTGCCACAGAAATCGGTCCCACACCAAGAACCAAATCAATGGAGAACTCTATCTCCCTCTCTGGTGGTAGCTGAGTTATCTCCTCAGGAAATACATCTACGAACTCGCTCACCACAGGGATTTGAGACAAATCAACACCTGGCTTATCTTCTGTCACACCCAAGAAAATATAGCCCTGAGCTCCCTCCATGATTGCCTTGCGAGCTTGCAAGACTGATAAGAATGAGGCAGAACTCGAACTGGTCCCCTTAGAAGGTACTACAACCCTCTTCTGACAACAGTCTAGCATCACACCATACTTGGTCATCCAATCCATACTCAGAATCATCTCAAGGGTAGGCATAGCTAGACAGAATAGATCAACCACATAGGCTCTACCCTCATACAAAAACTGCATGTCCTTCCAGCACGTGCTCACCTGGCATCTTTCTCTAGATGCTGTGATAAGCTCCATTGGAGGAGCAAAATTGTGCTTAGGCAATCTAAGCCTATCTACAATCACGTCCTGTATGAAGGAATGTGTGGCTCCAGAATCAAACAGCACTCTAATATCACAGTCATCGATCAGAACTGTACCTCTGATCAGATCTGGAGCTCTGGCTGCCTCTCTGGTGTCTACAGTATACACTCGTCCTGCTGTGGGTGCCATCACCTCTGCTGGAGCAGCCTGTGCCTGTCTCGCTGTCTGTGGGCACTCTCTGGATATGTGGCCTGGTTTGCCACAGCGGAAACAGATAATCTGGCCTGAGGAACAGGCTCTTGTATGCTCCTTTCCACAAGCTGGACACTTGGGAACTGATCTCCTCCGGGCCAAACCCCTCTTGAATCTGTCAGAGGGTATAGAGACTCTCAACATCTTGCCCTTACCCTTTCCGGGCGGGCCAGAACCGCTAGGCCTTCTCCCCTCCTGTCTATCTGAGGGAGTAGGCTGTCTTTCTCTCTGCTGTCTCTGTAGGATACCCTCCACCTGGCGACTTTGTCTCACCAGGGTATCCATATCTGGTGACCCAAGACCAGCTACCAACACCTGAATGTCATCTCTAAGTCCCCTCAAAAACTTAGCTGCTAGAATCTCAGCTTCAGGCATAGGTCTCCTGAAATGTGCATACTGGGCTAGCTCATTAAACTGGGCCAGATACTCGTCCACCGTCATGGTCCCCTGAACGAGTCCATCAAACTCCGCCTGCTTCTGCTCCCGGGCATCTCTAGGAAAATACCTGTCCAGGAAACAGGCCTCGAACAGCTGCCAGGTAATCACCTCTCCCCGGCCTCTCAGAAGTGAAACTGTGGTCTTCCACCACTTGTGGGCATCTCCCTGAAGCATGTAGGTTGCATACAGCAACCTCTGGTGATCGGGGCACTCCATCACCTCAAAATCCTTCTCTAAGGCTTGTAGCCACCCTGCTGCAGCCACTGGATCATAGCCCCCGGTGAACACTGGAGGGTCATGCTTCCTGAAGGTGATCAGCATCTTCCCTCTGCTACATCACTGTCAGCCTCTAACTGGGACATCTGGTCCCCTCGCTGGTGGCTTCCACCAGCCTGCTGGTGACTACCCTCGCCATCAAGAACAGGAGGTGTGGAGGATGCTCTGTCATCCCTCCTGAGGTTCTTCACCTCCTCTAGCAAATCTTGATTAGCCTTCATCAAGGATTCATTCACCTCTCGGGTGGCAGCCATCTCTCGCTGCATCTCCCCCTGAGTCTGTCTGTTTGCAGCCATCTCTTGCTACATATCTGCCTGTATCTATCTGTTAGCAGCTAACTCTTGCTGCATGGCGGCTAGTGCAGCCGCAACTGGATCAGTCTGGGCACTGGTAGCCCCACGGGTGCCTCTACGTCTCACCATGGCACTACACATCTACATCACATAGTGAGTTGATCAGGCCCACAGTTAATGTACCCCCATGTAATGCTCATGTCAAATAACCACAGACAAGCACCAAATCAAGTTCCATACATAATGTTCTCATCAAGAAACCGCTCTGATACCATTAAATGTAACACCCCATAGGCCTCCGACGTGTTATCATTAATAATATCAGTTTAACGCTTAAAACATAGTTTATAAAACTCAGCGGAAGCACAAAATCGCTTTTCTTGATTCATTATGTATGGAATAAACATATAACACACAACATACATCCCAGACACATATTTCACACCCCTACTGATCCAGTTCTCAAAACATATATCATAAAGACAGATAACAAAAGACTTAGGCAGATTATCAATTATACAATGTATATACTCAGGCGGAAAAGTCTCATATACATCATAAATAGTTCTGTACAAGCATATACATCAGAGCTTGATGTGTTGCAAACACATCTTATTTTTAGCTTAGTTTTAGGTTATAATTTAGTTAAATAATTAGGAAAATAGATTAGAATTAGTTAAGTTTATCAAATTGTTGTTTTTGATTCAATTCATTACCAGTTGAGTGTTTCAGGACAAAAAGAAGAGGTTCCAAGCAAAGAAGAAGAGAAAACCCAGTTCAAGGTCCCGCGCGGGTAGTGCGGAAAGCAGCGCGAATCGCGCCAAGTGCAAAATTGAAGGCATTAGTCTCGAAGATCCCACGCGATCAGGGTGGGAAGTCACGCGATCAGCGTGAATAAGCCGCAAGCATGGCGCCATCAGCACCGAGAGTCGTGCTATCAGTGCCAAGTGCAGAATAAAAAAAATGACCTCGAACAAACCGCGTGGATCGCGCCGGACTAACGCGACTAGCGCGAGAAGCCCTACATCATGCCTGAAGACTCGAAGACTCCACGCGGGTAGCGTTGTGTGTCACGCAATCAGCGCCAGCCTTTCGAACAATCCACGTTAACCGTACGGGATCGCGCGTGGATCGCGCCATGAAGATTTTGTTTCCTGAATCAACTTATATGTTTTGAATTTGGCACAGGTTCTAGGCTTTATTATTGTAATTAAACGATTATGTAAATAATAAGCCTCTGAACTGAGTCTAGGTATCTTTAGTATCCATTATCATCAGTCTTTTATGATTTTTGACCCTAATCATCACTCTAAAACCCTAGAAATCAAGAATTAAGACCAGAGTTTCTGCACAACAATGAATCATTCAACAGCTTCGGTGTTCTTGAAGTCTATGGTAGGTTAATTCTTGTATTGTGGGAAGGCCATGAACTAATGAGAACTCCTCTGTAATTTGACTGGTATTGAATAATAATGTTGTTTTGATTGTTTTATTCTTCTTTGCTCTTATCTTTTATTCTTATTTGGAATTGATCACTCTGAGTAAGTATTCAGGGTTAGGATTCACAATGGGGACGTTGGGGTTCTAACTTCTGACCTGTTTAGAATAACAGTTGTTCATCACCTAGGAATAGGGATGCGTGGCTGCAGAAATTATGCTATGTTCTTTTAAATGCTTAAACTGATAGATTTTACTAAGGAATTAGGGATTAACTAATCTAGAAAAGACTTATGCTCTGAACAATCATTACAAGAACACTTATGATTTATTCTCTAATTGCTTAATTTGACAGTATCGCTAAAGGTTTAGGATTCTCGGTCGAATTAAAGGGTTAAGTCGCTAGTTATCTAGGATTTACAAATCTAGGAGAGATTTATTATTTGTATAACTTAAACCACTAAACCAGTCAAGTGAAAGAGGTAGGACTCAGAAGGGATTGTGTCTGACCACAATTATTCTTTCATTGGTAATCGTTAATTTCAATTTACTGCTTGTTTATTTTCTGTTTTCACACAATCAATCAATCAACAACACTTCTCTTGCGTAATTTTCTGTTTTACTTTCAATCACAATTGTTAGCATTGTTGTGAAATCACCCTAATCCCTGTGGAGAATGATACTCACTTACCTAATCTTTATTACTTGGAAACGATCGGTGCACTTGCCGTATTGTGCAATACTCGCAACAAGTTTTTGGCGCCGTTGCCGGGGATTGGCAAACAGATTTTACAGTAATTTTAAATTTGTGATTGAATTTTGTTACTAATCACTTCTCCAAGTTTTTATGCGAGGTTCAGATAGTTCTGAAGATTTGGAATTTGACCCCGAAATAGAAAGAACAATCTGAAGGAGACTAGCTAGACAAAGAAGGAGAGAAGCTGAGAAATTTGATTCCGATTCACTTCCTGAATTAGAGTCGGAAGAAGAAATGGCTGAAGAACAACCTAATCAGCCAAGACGGAGACCGGAAGATGAACTTATGGAGTATATTCTGGCTCCTATGTTCACACGACCTGACTCCAGTATTGTGAGGCCACCAATCCAAGCTAATCACTTTGACATAAACCCTTCATTGATAGCATTGGTGGAACGCAGTCAATTTGGAGGAGAGGACTTTGAAGACCCACATGATTTCATAGATAGATTTCTAAGAATCTGTGATACTATAAGACACCAAGGGGTCTTAGATGATGCAGTGAGATTAAGCTTATTCCCTTTTGCTGTTAAAGGGAATGCATTCAGATGGCTGAACCGTCAAACATCCAATAGCATCTCAACTTGGGAAGACTTAGTCTCAAGGTTCTTTGCTGAATACTTTTCCATGGATAAATATAACCGGCTGGTGAATGAAATCACCAATTTCACTCAGAATGGACGAGAATCCCTATGTGCTGCGTGGAATAGATTTCAAGAGTTGATTAGGAGGTGTCCACAATATGATATGCCTGTAGGTAAGCAGGTACGTATATTCTTTAATGGTATGACCCCTGACACTCGTATGATTGTTAATGTTGCAGCAGGAGGGACCATAAGATCCAAGACAGCAGCTCAAACATATGAGCTTATTAACTCTTTGGCCCGAAATGAGAATGAAAGTATAGCACATCAGCCAAAGAGAGAACCAATTCAGCTGTCCACTAATGATGCAATGCTTGCGGAACAAAAGATTTTGGCACAACAACTAGCCAAGTTGACTGAAAAGATTGATCGATTGCAAGTTTCTGCAGCACAAGTGGCAGCCAACCAACCACATATAGTCTGTGCGTACTGCCAAGGTGAGCACAAGTCTAATGTTTGCCCTATTCTTGTTGGTGCTGACCCTGTGCAGGTGAATGGAGTTTGGAATGATCAAAGGCAACAACAACCATACCAGCAATAGCCTTATCAAAGGAACAACAACTTTTCTGCTAGAAATAACTACCAAGGCCAAAGGAGATTCCAAGGAGGTGGTCTGGACTATAAATCCAACAACTACTTGCAACCCCCTCCTATTCCCAACAAAGAACCCTCTGAGCTTGAAAAGGTTGTGATGCAGCTGTCAAAAACAACAGCAGAGTTTATAGCTGAAACAAGAGCTCACAGGACTAACCAAGATGCTTCCATTAGAAACTTGGAAAACCAGATTGGTCAGCTTGCAAAACAGTTGGCTGAGAGACCACAAGGCCAATTTCCAAGTGATACAGTTGTAAACTCAAGGGAACATGACAAGGCCATCACAACTAGAAGTGGTAAGGTATTAACTACACCAGAAAGGCCTGAAGCAAGCAAGAAGGAAAAAGCTGCAGAAAAATTTGATGAACAAAATTATGCACCTCAACCAAAGAAGTGGGACTTTTCTCGCTTTGAAAAGCCTCCATATCCAGTGTAAACCAAGCAACAAGTGCAGAAACAACAATTTGCCAGGTTCTTAGATATGTTTAAGAAATTGCACATTAATATACCATTTGCTGAGGCATTAGCTAATATGCCTAACTATGCAAAATTCATGAAAGAACTTCTATCTAAGAAGCATAAGCTGCAAGAGTGTGAAACCATAGCGCTCACTGAGGAGTGCAGTGCAATTATACAAAGGAAACTTCCTCCTAAATTGAAGGATCCTGGAAGTTTTAACATCCCTATAGCCATAGGTAACATTAATGTAGGGAAGGCACTTTGTGACTTAGGGGCTAGTATAAATCTAATGCCATTATCCATGTGTAAGTCCCTAGGCATAGCTAAACTTAAACCAACTAGAGTATCCTTACAATTAGCGGATAGATCTTTAAGGAAACCCCCGGGGTAATTGAGGATGTTTTAGTTAAGGTGGACAAGTTTATATTTCCTGCTGACTTTATTGTGCTAGACATGGAAGGGGAAAGTGAAATTCCCCTACTTTTAGGAAGGTCTTTTTTAGCCATTGCTAGGGCCTTAATAGATGTTGAGCAAGGAAAGCTTGAGCTCAGATTGAATGATGAATCTGTTGTATTCAATGTATTTGATGCCATGAAACATCCAGCTGATGAACATGATTGTTTTAGGCTAGATGTGTTGGATAACGTTATTTGTGTAGGTATTACAGCAAGTTTAAAGGCAACTACAGCTGAAGACTTAACAGAAATTGCTGCAGCAAATTGTGCAGAAAAATATGCAGCAGAAAATTCATTTACAGCAGCAGCAGGGAATTATGCAGCAGAGGAAACACAAAATGCAGCTGCAGTATTTTCTGCAGATTCCAACATAACAGCTGCAGAAAAATCAGCAGAGCCAATGCTAGAGAAGCTTGAGCAGAAGGAAGATGATATTCCAACCGGTGCACCTAAGGTTGAATTAAAAGAACTACCGGAACACTTGAAGTATGTCTTCCTAGGTGAGAATGAGACATATCCAGTCATCATTAATAAAGGGCTGGAATGGTTTGAAGAAGACAAGCTGCTCAAAGTACTTAAGGAACACAAGTCAGCTATTGGTTGGTCAATTTCAGACCTCAAAGGTATAAACCCCTCCTTTTGTACTCATAAAATACTAATGGAAACTGATGTTAAACCTGTAAGGCAGCCACAGAGAAGGCTAAATCCCACAATGAAAGAAGTGGTAAGAAAAGAAGTTGTTAAGCTTTTGGATGCAGGTATGATATATCCAATCTCGGACACACCTTGGGTAAGCCCAGTACAAACTGTACCAAAGAAGGGAGGAATGACAGTCATTCAAAATGACAACAATGGCTTGATCCCCTCAAGAACCATCACGGGCTGGAGAATGTGTGTGGATTACCGAAGGCTTAACGATGCAACTCGAAAGGACCATGATTACTATTGCTTCCTTGATGGTTACTCCGGGTATAACCAAATCCCAGTGGCACCAGAAGACCAAGAGAAGACAGCCTTGACATGTCCATTTGGGGTGTTCCCCTACAGAAGAATGTCATTTGGGTTGTGTAATGCACCTGCAACCTTCCAGAGATGCATGCTTTCTATTTTCTCAGACATGGTAGAAAGAGGGCTTGAGGTATTTATGGATGAACTTTCCGTTTTTGGCCCTTGCTTTAATTCATGTTTAACTAATTTAGCCAAAGTTCTTAAAAGATGTCAAGAAACTAATTTGGTTTTAAATTGGGAAAAATGCCATTTCATGGTAAGGGAAGGCATAGTTTTGGGCCATAAAATTTCTGAAATGGGAATAGAGGTTGATAGAGCTAAGCTTTTATTAATTGAAAATTTACCTCCTCCGATTAATGTGAATGGTGTTCACAGTTTTTTAGGCCATGCAGGTTTCTACCGAAGATTCATCAAAGATTTCTCCAAAATCTCAAAGCCATTAAGCCAATTGCTGGAGAAAGACACTGAGTTCACCTTTGATGATGCTTGTCTTGACGCATTTAACACTTTAAAGCACAAACTCACCACTGCACCTGTTTTAATTGCTCCGGATTGGAGTTTTCCTTTTGAATTAATGTGTGGTGCTAGTGATTATGCAGTAGGTGCAGTTTTAGGACAGCGGAAAGAAAAACGTTTGCATGTGATTTATTATGCTAGTAAGATCTTAAATGAGGCACAAGTAAATTATGCCACAACTGAAAAGGAAATGCTAGCTGTTGTTTATGCCCTTGATAAGTTTAGATCATATTTGGTAGGGTCAAAAGTGATTGTGTATACTGACCATGCAGCCTTAAAATTTTTGCTGCATAAGCAAGATGCAAAGCCACGCCTACTGCGTTGGATGTTATTGTTGCAGGAATTTGATCTGGAAATAAGGGACAAAGCGGGAGTAGAGAACAAGGTTGCAGACCACTTGTCCAGGATTCAGGAGAAGAACTTGCAAGATGGACCAGAAGTTGAAATAAATGAATCTTTTCCTGATGAGCAAGTGTTGGCTGTACAAACCAGCCCATGGTTTGCTAGCATGGCCAATTACAAAGCTGCTAGAATTATTCCTGAAGATCTAAATTGGCAGCAGAGGAAGAAATTTCTGCATGATTCAAAGAGGTATTTCTGGGATAACCCTTACTTATATTTTCAATGCACTGACAATGTTATCCGCAAATGCATAGCTGAAACTGATGTGCCAGATATTCTATGGCACTGTCATTCCTCTAACTATGGAGGGCATTTTGGAGCAAATAGGACTGCACATAAAGTGCTGCAATGTAGCTATTATTGGCCAACATTATTCAAAGACTCAAAGAACTTTGTGATGCAGTGCGATAATTGCCAAAGGACAGGCAATGTCTCTCAACGAGATGAGATGCCACTTAACAATATCCAAGAAGTGGAGCTTTTTGATGTGTGGGGCATTGACTTCATGGGACCTTTCCCTAAGTCATTCTCCAATCAATACATCTTGGTTGCTGTGGACTATGTTTCCAAGTGGGTTGAGGCAGCTGCTTTACCCACCAATGATGCCAAGGTGGTGGTCTCATTCCTAAGAAAGAACATCTTCACAAGATTTGGGGTACCAAGGGCCATCATCAGTGATGGAGGGACTCATTTCTGCAACAAGCACTTTGACAGCTTGTTGGCCAAGTACGGAGTCAAGCATAAAGTGGCAACCCCTTATCACCCTCAAACAAGTGGCCAAGTAGAGATTTCCAACCGAGAATTGAAGCGCATACTTGAGAAAACAGTTGGAACATCAAGAAAGGACTGGTCTAAGAAGCTAGATGATGCTTTGTGGGCATACAGAACTGCATTTAAGACTCCAATAGGTATATCTCCCTTTCAGCTTGTCTATGGTAAGGCATGCCATCTCCCTATTGAACTTGAACATAAAGCTATCTGGGCAACCAAGTTTTTAAATTTTGAACTAACCAAAGCTAATGAAAAGCGATTGCTTCAGTTGAATGAATTAGATGAGTTCAGGTTAGCTGCTTATGAGAATGCCCGGATCTACAAGGAAAAGACAAAGAAGTGGCATGACAATCAAGTCCACCCAAAGGAATTTTCTCCTGGCCAACAAGTGCTGCTCTACAATTCTCGTCTGCAACTTTTTCCAGGTAAATTAAAGTCCCGTTGGTCTGGACCGTTCCTTGTTCGAGAAGTCTATCCTTATGGCACAGTAGCAATTTCACCGCTGGATAGTGACCGAGCTTTCAAGGTAAATGGTTATCGTTTAAAGCATTATTTTGGAGGAGAGGTGGACAGAACTTCAGCTTCTGTTCCACTCAACACCATTGAGGTTTAAATGGAAATAAGCGTCTAGCTTAAGACGTTAAACGAGCACAATGGTAATGTATATAACTGCTAATTAAGTTGGTTTGAATTCTGTTAAGATTTTTAGCAGTAGATTTAGTAATCTGCATTGTTTTTCTCTACATATATTCATAGTAGTCACTTAGGTTCATGCATTGGTAATTAGGGCTTCTATTTATTTCAAACTTTGATAGATTAGGTTCGTTATTTTACATAGTTCAATTTTAGTTTATTTAAGCATTTGAATTCAAGCAATGAAAGTGAAAGCCAAATAAAATAGAAAGCAGAAGGCTATGCAAAAGATGTGGCGTGATCCGCGCCAGGAATAGCGCTAACCGCGCCAGAGCCTCGACCAAATCAGGCTACCAGCGTGAAACCCCGTGCCAACCGCGTGGGATGCTCAAAACCAAGGCTGAATCTACATAATTCCACACGGAGCGCGTGGTAATGGCGCGGTCAGCGCCAATTATTCGAGATTACCTGTCAATATCCACGCTAATCACGTGGAGGAGGCGCCATCAGCGCCAATATTTCAAAACTAAAGCCTGAAATTTATGGTTCCACGCTAATAGCGTGGATAATTGAGCGATCAGCGTGAAGCTTTCGAGGCCAAAGGTCTTTTCAGTGCCAATCCATGCAGATCGCGTGCAACCCCGCGCTAATTGCGTGGGATATTTGAAACAAAAGCCTCTTCTTTTCATAATGGCGCGATTCGCACCGACATCCGCGCTACCCGCGCGATGTCGCGAGACTGATTTTTATTTTAAATTTTTCGCCTTCGTGCTTCACTTCCCCACTCCCTAAAACTCCTCCCCCATTTTCGCCCAGACCTCAGCACCTTTATTAACCACCCTAAACCACCTCCTTTACCTTTCTCAACCCTCCAGGACCACTCTCATCAGTTTAAAAGACACACATTGCCCCCTCTTTCTCATCTGTAATCTCTATACTCAATTTCACTGCATACCATTCGCACTCTCCGTCCGTCTCGGCTTCACATTGCTTCTTTTCCAACAATGGCCGGAGACAAGGTACATTTCTGAACCTTAATTACTTGGTGATGAATAATGGATCCAATAGAAACCCAATGTGCACTGCTTAAATTCTGATAAAATGCTGGAAAAACCTTAGGGTAGAAACTTGGTTGTTTGATAATGCTTTTGTGCTTCAATGTCAAATTAGGTGATTTTCGAAATACCTTTGATCGTTTGCTCATTGCTATTAATTCTGTTCAAAATTTGGATAATGAGATGCTCCAAATAGGTATAATGTGATTGAATTGATTACATACCCAGTACATGTTTGTTTAAATGCCTGAGAGAGAAATTGAAAGACATTATGGCCAAAGTTGATTCAATATGCATAAAGCCTTGATTAAATGGAATGCTATGATATGAATAAGGTTTAAGTGCCTTGGTTTGCTCTTAGATATGTGCCTAAAATGGCAACTTTGTTTGAAACCCACAACACCATATAGTGCTCACAAGGTAATTGATACATGATTTTGGAAACTTTATGGTAACCATGGTTTTTGTTAATTGGCATGATAAAGCAATGATCATATTGTTTCGGTGTGCATAAATGATTAAAAATTTTGAACTGTGACATGAATGGTAGGATGGCTTTGTGAAAACATGAGTACATTAGACTTGCAACTATTTGAGTTGAATGCATGAATTTGACTGGCCTAACTCCACGGCTAAGATTATAATGATATGCATTAGGCTGTTCAATAAAGTTGAATATTTGATATGCATAAGGCCTAGTTGTATTGGTTGATTTTAGATATACATGCGTGAATGGGTACCAATGAATTATGCTTTAAATACTAATTTTGATTGAAAAATAAGATCCTAATTGGTGTAAGCTGCTTATGCTGAGTTGTCAAGAATTGAAGAAAATATTGAAATATGAATTATTATGGATCTCATAAGATAGCTATATGCTATTTTGATTTGGTGCGGTCATGAAATGTTGGTAACTCATGAATTGATGATGTTTTTGAACCAACTTAAGTGGAACATAGCCAAGAACTAAATCTGAGAATCATCTAGTCCCATCTATTGTTTGTCAATACACTGAATTGAAATACTTGAAACATGAATTGCATTATAAATAGATCTCTCTGTGCTAAGCATTTTAATTACTTGAATTGCCACTGGTGCTGTGATTGCATGTGTTCTAAATACTATCACTGCATAATGACTAAACGTTGGTGCTGAACATGAATTTTGGTTTAAATCTGGAAATCCTAGTCAATGACATACACTTGTTCATGGTACCGTTTGCTTTATATGCATGTAACACAACTGTAAGAACTTCAATTGCTCTGACATCACTTGATTGTGTTTTATTAATCTGAGTTATTGAAAACATGCAAATCTGGGAATCCAAATGAATTGAAGTGAATCAAGTGAACTGTGCTTTTAATGCTAATATATTTGAACTATTGTTTGCTTGAAAAATGATAGTATGATGGATTGAATTTTTACTTTTTAAAGATAGAGCTATTACACTATCTAATGTGTTTGGATTACTCAATATATTAGATCTGGGAATTGTTGTCTAGACTGAATTTGAATGAAAACTATTTTGCTCTCACATGAAATGCTTGGATTCTGAATTTTGGTGTGTATAAAATGCTTAAATCTGGGAATTCCACTTGATGCTCCTTGCTGGACTATACTTATTACTGGTACCTCTTGCTTTATTTGTATCTAATTACCATCACAGGTACTTCAATTTGATCAACCCACACCTTGAGCTTAATATTCACTCTGTTTAGTGTGTGTGCTGACCTAGATTATTGAAAGCCACAAATCTGGGAATTGTACTGATTGGAATATATATATATATATCTAAATTCTTTTTTGAGTTTCAGGGAAAACAAATAGCCAAAGGTAAAAAGAAAGCCACAGTAGAAGGAGGAAAGAAGAGGGCTAGGGTCGCAGAATTTGATGAGACTCGCTTCAGATCCCTTGAGTGTCAAGAGAAGTTCGATTCCTGTTATCTCCCAAAGAAAATCATTCAGGAGAAGAAAATTTTGTGGGACACGCTACCTGAAGATAACCCGGTGAGAGCAGTGATCATCAGACGCCAGTGGCAGAGACTAGTCACCTTCCTAAAGCCCAGTTCTAGTTTGCTTTTGAAGGAGTTCCTAGCTAATGTTGAGCCGGATACCGTTTACAGGACTAGGAGATCTTGGTGAGGGGTGTCCAGGTCCCTTTTGATAACAAAACCATAGAACAACTTTTGGACACCCACTATGACCCCTTCGAGGAATGCGACTTCCTCTAGCTTTTCCTTCGCATGTAGCCAGATGCATTGACGAAGATGTACAGGGACGAGGTTCCCCAGTTGGCTACCACCATCCGCAGAGCCATCACCGGTCTTTATACGGCTTGGAAGCCCAAGTCCGGCTTAGATTATATACCAGAGAAGATGCGAAAGCATGATTTGGTGGGAGATGCCACTTTCTGGCATCAGTTCGTGAATCACACCGTCATACCTTCTACTAATATGATGGATGTGAACATTGAGAGGGCGATTCTCCTTTATACCCTTCGAGGTGAGGGTAATCTTCTTATTTCTGACATCCTTTCTAACAGGATCCTCCATATGATACAGGACGCCAGCAGCAAGTCCTGGCTGGCACACCCCTCCCTCATTCTACACTTATGCCGGCATGCGGGTGTGCACATCGACAATGACGAGCCCATGGACGTCCCGATCTCCTCACTGATGAGCCACAAGACTTTCTTGGATGCCATGGCAGCCACAGCTGATGAGCAGGTTCTTCGAGCTTCAAAGCTCAAACGTGAGGAGATTGCAGCCCGTTCCCCTAGAGACCACCCAGCACCAGAGGAGCCCCAGCCAGTTCAGCCACCAGTAGATGCACCGCCACCAGTAGATGCACCGCCACCAGTACACGCAGCACCAGCACCGCCAGTCTCTGGCCCATCCTCTTCTACTCTTGAGCATGCACCACTTTACACCGATTCTCCTTCATATCTAGCTTTCCAGGAGCATGTCAGGACTCAACTGGCTCAGCAGACCAGTATGCTAGGAGCCATCTGCAGTGTAATATCTTGAATTTTAAGCATAGGATTAAGTTTGTGATTAAGAAATATAACCCAAGCATTAGAGTTCTTAAGAAGGAATTTCGGTTTGAGGCGTGGCGCGGTCAGCGCCATAAATCGCGCGGTTGGCGCCATAAGATGTGAGGGGCACGGATGGCGTGGTTGGTGGTCGTTGGCGCGATCAGCGCCAGAGGTGGCGTGATCCGCGCGGGAACCACCGGCAGGCTTATATAATAGCTCATTTTGGACGAAAATCAGAGAGAAAAGAGAGGAAGAGAGAGAGGGAAGCCATTGTTGGACTGCGGAGCTTGATATCTCCTTCATCTTTCATCTAAACACCTCTGACCCAACTGAGAAAGTGTTCAGAGCCTTGAGAT
The DNA here is from genome assembly GCA_007407185.1 of Glycine tomentella. NCBI lineage: Eukaryota > Viridiplantae > Streptophyta > Magnoliopsida > Fabales > Fabaceae > Glycine > Glycine tomentella. Next base: position 11,247 of record PYAF01004749.1, on the reverse strand, counting down.
AAGCTAGTGACCCAGCTTTATTATCGACAAAAGGCGGTAAACAGCGAAATTGGATTTCTCCGAGAGAATCCTTGAGAGCTTGAAACCCAAGGTTGAAGGAATCTGTGCCTGGTCGAATTACCTTAGGGAAAGTGATTCCCTGGTGTGTCTGGACTACACAGAGGCAAGAAACTCGAGCCTTAGCCGTTGATTTCTGTGTTTGGGTTTTTGGTTGATTTTGAATACCTTGAGAGCTGTTTTTGGAGGTGTTAGAGCCGTTATTAGGCTTGGACTCTGTAGAGTTTTATGCTCAGAGGGTTGTTCTGATGAAGTTAGAGTCTTGAGTCATCATTATTGATGAAGTTTGATTTTGACTCTGAGTAAGTATGAGCAGAGATAAAAGGCTAGTGATATGGCTATTTATAACTTTAGGGCAGTTGACAAAGTTGCTCATGAGACAGTATAGATGTGGTTTGTGAGCTGGAATTAGTGATAATGAGAGGTTTGGAATTGAGCTGAATTAAGCAGGAATATGCTTTATATTAGCCTGATCAGAGTCGTAGAAGAGACTCTGGAGCCTTGTATAGGCTGAGCAGGATCCTGTTCAGGGTCTGAGAATCACTTGTGAAGTGATTGTGATGAGTTATGTGGAAGGAATTGTGGTTTCCTTCCAATATAACAGCTTAGAACCGTTACTGATACCTTGTGCTTGGTTTCTGTAGGACGTGAGCTTGATAGTCCTAGTGGGGGTGACCACGAGACCGGGAGAGCCAGTGTTTTGCCTAGAGCAGGTAAGCTCTTGGTTCTTGTTTGTGTATCCTTTGCTGTGTTCCACCATTATCCTATTATGGTGATGTTTCTGTGTAATGTTATACATGTATATGTGGAAATTGTGTATTGTGATTGGCTGCTAAATGTTGTGCTGTATCCTGTGAAAGAGAAATGGATGTACATTGATATGTTATGCTTGTTCTGTGAGCTACACCCTGAGATTGGGTGATTGATATGTATGGCAATGGTTGCTTAGCTTATGATCTGCATGATTGATTGTTGCATCCTATTGTAGTATGATAGATGACATGTGATTGAGTAAGTCCCAATGTGAGATGTTCCTGTGATATAGACGTAGCTTCCTGAATGGAGATGTTCCTATATCTACAGACGTAGCCTCCTCGGGCAAGTGTATTGAGATAGGATGGAGATGTTCCTGCGATATAGATGTAGCCTCCTGGGGAGATGTTCCTATATCAGCAGATGTAGCCTCCTTATAAAGAGATGTTCCCGTTATATAGATGTAGCCTCCAGATGGAGATGTTCCTATATATACGGATGTAGCCTCTGATAGATGCATTGAGATCCTACTATGAGATGTTTCCTAGTATATAGATGTAGCCTCCTGGATGGAGATGTTCCTATATACCTAGATGTAGCCTCAGCGGGATAATGTTGGATGTTATGAATGGCTGTATGCCATGAGTTTAGCCTGATTGTGGTCAGGTAGATGTGCATTGATTGTGCATGAGTATTGATGAGTGATTCACTGATTGTTGTCAGATGAATACATATTGATGATGCTCTCATGTTGATGTGGATTGTTTGATATACTATTTTCATGTATATGTGTATGAAAGTGAACCAGGCGAAGGAAATACCTTCAAGGGCCCTGAGTTTACTGGGATTTTATATCTCACCCCTTGTGTGGGGCATATGTTTTGCAGGTGAATCCTCAGGAGGAGCTGATAGATCCCAAGGCAAGAAGCCTGTGCAGGGATAGCTGTGCTGTGAAACCTTAGGCATAGATGATTCGAGCTTGTAGCTCTGATATTATGTATTCTGCTTTTGGTTCAGTTTTGTTGTACCCTGAGGGGATGTATTTGTACAGTTTTGTACTTATAGATAGTTTATATGTATATTCACCATATTATATGTACAGTGTATATGATAGTGACCTTTGATGATGTCACTTTTAGTTTATGCTTCCAAACTGCTTAAACTCTGATAACTTTTTGTGTGATTGATGTTTATGTTTGGTAATGACCCTGATGAATGAGGGGGCGTTACATGCAGACATCTAGGTATTTCCCCAGCTGAGTATCAGATTCCTTCCACAGCACCAGTAGACCCTCCTACGCCAGCCGTTACTACTCCAGCCACCGAGACTACTCTGATTCACTCCGATGCAGCAACTACAGAGCCATCCATTACTGAGCCACCTCAGACATCAGAGGCTGTAGAGATTGTAGAGAGAGGAGAGGAGTGATCAGGACACACTTTCAGTTCTATTTTATGTTTTGTTTCTGGTTTCATGTTTTGGTTTTAGATTCTGCACTACATACATTATACACTTTTATATTCTGCACCATTCTACATTTATATATTAGTACAGTTTATGATTTATACCTTGCAAATAAAACCTGTTTAGATCAATGTTGAGTTGAATGCGATTTTCCAAATAATGCTCCAATTTTTCCAAAGCACTGTGACCTTATTTGTGGTTGCTAGGGACAGCAACATATAAATCTGGGAATGGTTGTAACGCCCTAAATTCCCTAATCAGGGTCATTACCAAACATAAACCACAATCAAGCAGATAGTCAATCAGAGTTTAAGCAGTTTGGAAGCAAATACTAAAAGTGACATCATCAAATGTCATCTGTATAACACTGTACACTATAATATGGTGAATATACATCAAGGTTCCTCTGTACAATACAAAATTGTACAAATATCCCCTCAGGGTACATCAAAACAAAACCAAAACAAGGCTAAGTACAAAGCCACAAAATATCTGAGCACATGCTCATATCCTCTATCCTAAGGTGTCCAGCAGCATCTAATCCTGCATAGGCCTCTTGCCTTGGGATTTCTCTGCTGCTCTGGAAGAATCACCTGCAAAACATAGCCCCACACAAGGGATGAGATATAAAATCTCAGTAAACTCAGGGCCCTTGAAGGTATTTCCTTCCCCTGGTTCACTGACAACAGATACACAGCCAAAGAAAATCATCCAGGTCAACATCTATAACTCATTCAATCAGCAGATATACAGTCAAAGAATACCCATCTGTCAATA
>PYAF01004748.1:19147-36723 GCA_007407185.1 Glycine tomentella | reverse complement strand
TCAAATATCTTTTTAGGCATTAATTACTTTCTTTACACATGGATCAATGGAAATGGCTAGGTTTCTTAACTCTCCATGTGTCTATTCTTGAATGTTCCTAAGGCTTTTCTCCCTTGATTGTGTATCACACGGCCAAGGCTTGATCTTAGATAACCAAATCAACAAATTTTCCTTTTATTACATATTATACAAAATTCTAGAGATCTCCTTGGTCCAATTTACTTCTATTTAGTAAAATTACTAAACTAACTCATTTAAGAATCCTGTTCCTTCCACAATTAAGAGAAAACACTATAAATTATGTCCATCCTCTTCTTATAATTTTCTGATACCTGAGGTTGTCTGGATTAAGCTCTTTTCAACCTATCTTTCAAAATTCGTAGAAATTCTATTTTAGGGTTATCTGCCCTCAACCTTGCTGATAATTTGTTACCTAAAAGTATTTTATCCTATACTCAGGTTCCCACAAATTTCTGACGTCATCTTGGTCATTTTTGACATAAGGGTATTTTGGTAATTTCACCACTCACACTAGGGGTATAATCGTCATTTTCCCTAGATCCTTCCGTATTGCCTCTAATTAACATTTTACCCTAGTAATTGACTGTGATTCCAAAATTTTGGGGTGTTAGAGATTACATAAGCTAAAACTAGAAATCATCTTTTTGTCTTAATCGATTACCCAAGATAGTAATCGATTACAACATATGTTATGCTTACATGCTTTTCTGTCATAATCGATTACCAAAATCCGTAATCGATTACCTAATACATTTATTGGCTTAGAAGCTTTCTGGCTTAATCGATTACCAGAGATTGTAATCGATTACATAGTTCAAACTCGTTTTATATACCTTCCTGGTATTATCGCTTGCCAAAGGATTTAATCGATTACACAGTGCTTTCATTATTGAACATCTTTCTAGTGTAATCGATTACTCATCGTAATAATTGATTATTTTGATTGTAAACCATACCCAAAAATCTGATGAACACATTAATCGATTACAGTCTTGGATTAATCGATTATATGAGTAAAATAATCGATTACAGGAGCGTATTTAATCGATTACCAATGGTCAAAAAGTTTGTTATAAATAGAACCTTTGCTCAGCTGTTTTTCTAACTTGATCAATTCGTATTACTGAGCATTAAAAGGCTTTTCAAACATTCTTTAGTGATTCTCTGGGTTCATAAAGTTCTTGTTTTCACAATACATTCATGAGTTGTATTGATGTAAAAAGCAAGAAGTGTCTTTTCAAAGTTTTAAGGAAGCATTGTTCTGAATCTGTATTCAACTTTCAGCCTGATTTAATCATTCATATGTACACCATTCATTGAATCATCAGGTGACTTCTTTCCTTAAGATTTGAAGTTGTATCTTTGTTATTCAATTTCTGTAAAGATTGGCTTATTGTAAATGGGTTTCTTGCATGATAACTAGAGATAGGGTTTCTTTAGGAGTTGCTGAGTAGTGTTCTCAGTGGGGTTAGTCTCTAAGGATCTAATAGTATTTTAGATCTCTGAACTTTGTCTAGGGTTGATAAAGAGAGGCTTGTAATATCTTGTAAGAATATTATTTGCAATAGTGGAACTCCATTCTAATGTTGAGTGGAAGAACTGGATGTAGCTTCATAGTGTTTGAAGTGAACCAGTATAAAATTGTGGCTGATCTTTATTCGATTCTCTTCATCTCCTAATTACTTTGCTTTGTGAATCAAATTATTTGCACAGAAAAGATTTCAATTATCTATTGATTTTCTTGACAAAGGATTTTGATTGAATATAAGATTGTTGGTTTCAAAACAATTTTAAAGTGATAAAAATCCTGTGGAAACTCTGATTACAAAATTTTTAAATACCAAGGTCCAACCAATTCACCCCTCCTCTTAGTTGTATTGAAGTATTCCTATCATTTTCAGAAATTACCCTACTCATGATTTAGAATTAGCAGCTGTGGTATTTGTGTTGAAAATTTGGAGACATTATTTGTATGGATCTCATTTTGAGGTTTTTAGTGATCATAAGAGTTTGAAATATTTGTTTAGTCAAAAGGAATTAAATATTAGACAACGGAGATGGACAAAATTTTTAAAAGACTACGACTTTGAATTTAATTATCATCCTGGAAAAGCTAATGTGGTGGCAGATGCTTTAAGTAGGAAATCTTTGATGATATTTGCACTAATGATTAGGGAAATGGATCTGTTAAAACAATTTAGGGATCTTAGATGAATGTGCGAGACTACACCTGTAAGCATAAAGTTAGGAGCTTTGTAAGTTTCTAATGAGTTTTTGAAGGTAATAGAAAGTAAACAAAGATCTGATCCTTTCCTAAGAACCATATTAGAAAATATATCCAATGGAGGGAATAGTGAATTTAAAATAGGATCGGATGGTATATTGAGATTACAAGGGAGAATTTGTGTGCCTAATGAACCTGAACTTAAGAGAATAATTTTAGAAGAAGGATACAAAAGTAAGTTGAGTATTCATCCAGGAGCCACTAAAATGTATCAAGATTTAAAAATTTTATTCTGGTGGCCAAAGATGAAGAAGAAAATAAGTGAATATGTATATTCTTGTTTACTTTGTCAGAAATCCAATATAGAACATCAGAAACCTTCTGGCATGCTACAGTCTCTAGAGATACCTCAATGGAAATGGGATAGCATATCCATGGACTTTGTTACTGCTTTACCTAAGAATTCTAAAGGTTTTGATTCCATATGGGTTATAGTAGATCAGTTAACTAAATCTGCTCATTTCATTCCCATTAACATTAGGTATTCTTTAGAAAAGTTGACAAGTTTGTACATAAGTGAGATTGTGAAATTGCATGGAGTTCCTTCTAGTATTGTATCTGATAGAGATCCAAGATTTACATCTAGATTTTGGGAAAGTTTACATAGGGCTCTGGGAACCAAATTGAATATTATATCAATTTCCAACCACTATATAAAGGAAGGGGGGTCCAAAGTGGAAGTCATTTTCAAGACCACCCTTCTACAAGAAGCCACACGTGAACTACCTCTTTCATATCCCTTTCATTTCACTTTCATCCTCTCTTTTTCAAAGTCTAAAGCAAATAGAAAAAGACCCCACCTTTTGGAGAAATCACGTGGAAAAGCTAGCAAACTAGGAAGAGAAAAATAAGTTTTCTAAGAGGTTACAAGGTATGTATAGGGAAGCTTTATGATAAAGATAGTTTAAGTGTTGTTTATGATAAAGATAGTTTAAATGTTGTTTGCGTTTGAATAAGTGCTTGAAATCCCGTGTAGTATGACTTGTATATGAGAAATTGTTGGACTTGAGTTATAATTTCATGATTAAGTGTTTAAATAAAATTTTATGTGTTGTTGAGTGTTTCTATAAATCTCTGTACATAAGTGATATGCTGAGATTCTGTACATGAATATCAAACAAAGTTCCGTACTTGATTTATATTGAATCTTTGAGTAAATTATATGAGACAGTGATTGAAGAATTGATGTTGAAAATAAATATGAGTTGATAAAATGAAAAGAGTTATGAATTAAGTGAATCAATTGCCACAGAGGAGGTGTATATAAGAGTTACCTCAGAGAGGAGGTATATATAAGAGTTGTCTCAAAGAGGAGGTGTGTCAGATAGCTACAGGAACTGAGTCCGTGCGTTCAGACAAAAGGTGTATGAGCTGGGGGGTAACTCTTGTGGTGGGGAATCACACCACCCATGATGATCACATGAAGTGTGGGTGAGAAACTGTGTAGAGCATGGGGAGCATATTCAATTTCAGTATTCCATTTACTCTCATCATCAACCTTGGTGGCGTGGAGTGGGGGAAAATGCCTCCAAATCATCTTTAGATGATCAGTTAAATGGTTCATTCGTGAATGGTATCACTCGGTGTGAGACCAATTTAGTCTGAACTTCATTACCCTTTTACATGCTAGGAAAATGAATCTAAGTAAAATGAAATGAATTTAAAGACTTTACCTTTCACTCAAAATCCCAAAAAGACTAGAGCTTTATCAAGTTGTGTTCTTGAGCAGAGAATTTGATTATTTATAGCTAACATGGAATTCTCTGTCTACATACATGAGTTATTATATGTGCAAATAAAATCAATCTTATGGGTGGAATATATTTTCTTCGATCATAATATAATTTTATGGTTGATGAGTGTTAGACTCTTGGCAAGCGTACCAATATGTCGTTGTAAGTTACAAAATTTATAAAAGTCCATCTCCACAGGGACTTGAGCTACTTAGTTTATCCAAGTAAAACTTAACAGTTCAATAGTTATGTACAATAAAGATGAGCGAAATTTTATGTGATTATGAAAGTAACAGAAAATTAAGATACTAGTAAAATGAAATAAAGTGGGATTGGGTTTCATCATTCATACCCTCAGTATTCAATTAACTTTATCATGTATAAATCATTTTCTATCCTTATTGATGCACACCTTATTTCACCCTGAATCGACCCCTCGCATTCGAGAATCCTAAGGATATCTACCGAATATCAATCCCTCGCATATAAAGTAAATACCCCAGTATTATAATCATAATCGCGTGCTATTTGCAATCAAAACATTATACCCTATTCCTAGCAACGTAACGTAATGAGTAAAATCATTCAGTTCAAATTCTAAGGGCACTTTCCAGTCAAGCTTAGAATCTAATTTCATAAAACTAGTGATCAAGTAAAATCAAACATTAAGAATAGAATGAAATTACCAATAAGAAATAGAAAAGATCATACATAAATAAATATAAAAAGAGTTACATAGGGGTAAGAAGATAACATCCAATCCTTAAAAGAAGCTAGCCAATCATTGTGGAGAGCACCTCCTCAAGAGAAGAATTGATGAAGGGAACCATCACCACTTCTTTCTGGCAGAGTTTCCACACTAATTCTCACTTCTCTCACTCTCCCTTACACTATCCTAAGCTAATCCTACTTCCTAAGGCTGAGAATTTCATTCCCAGATGCTAAGTCATCCAAGGCATGCCTTCTCCTTCAATTTTTGTGGTTACTTATAGATGTGTAAAACAGATGTGTAACTGAACTCCTTGTAATTGATTATAGACTTAAGGTAATCGATTAAAACAGAAAGTATGTATACAAACCATGAGGCATTAATCTAGATTTAGCTTTATGACAAATAATGCATTGAGAAACAAGCTTATGCACATCTTGCCTCATTTTTGGCCAAAAAAAATGTTCATGTAAAATAGCCAAAGTTTTATCCACACCAAAGTGTCCCATTAAATTATTCTTATGTGCTTCCCTAATGAAAACTTGTCTCAAAGAGCTTTTAGGAACACATAGCTTATTTTCCTTGAACAAGAAACCATCAAGTCTAAAATATCCTTAATGAGCCTCTTTTTCACACAATGCAAAAATACTAGAGAAGTCATGATCACTTGCATACAATTCATTTATGTGATTAAAACCAAGCAACTTAGTTTCAAGCATAGAAATCAAACAATGCCTCCTTGATAAGGCATCCGCCACCACATACAACTTGCCTTTCTTGTGTTTAATGACATAAGGAAATTGCTCAATGAACTCGATCAACCCACTTAGCATGTCTCTTGTTGAGTTTGCCTTGACTTTTCAAATATTTAAGAAAATCATGATCACTATGTATCACAAATTCCTTAGGTAAAAGATAATGTTGCCAATTTTGCAATGTTGCCAATTTTGCAAGACTCTAGCCAGTGCATACTGAAAATACAATGAACACTTATGCAAATAAACCAAGAGGGGGTGAATTGGTTTTACCTCAGAGTTTTAAAATTTCTTTTCAAAATATGTAACAGCGGAAGACTTTACAAATATCGTATCTATTTAAAACCAACTGGAAATCAAATCACTTCATCAATTAAATACTATTGTGCAACAACCAAGTTTATATGATGAACAAATTCTATTTTTATTTTGAGCATGCCAAATACTTTATTAATGAAACATACTCTTTGACTTCAATGAAGAGATGTATGATCTGAAAAATTCTCAACATTTTGCAAGGACCAAACATTATCATATCATGGTTGAAAAAACATTCATTCAAATTTTCAGTAGGCATTTTCACATTAACTCCCCTTGAGTTGAATGATCATTATCAGAGCATCATTTCATTTTACTACTCCCCCTATTTGGCAAATCAAATTCAAAAATGGAATTAAAGCATTCAAATAGAAAGAGAAAATGAAAGTACTTCATTAATCATTGAAATAAAACACTTACAAACATAAAGTAAACACTTAAACCAAGCTGAAAAACACAAACTCAAAACATAACACAAACTTAAAACGAGATTAGAACAAAGAGACTAATCTAAATCCCTAGATTCATCCCTAAACATTTTGGATTCCATGTTCTTTACCCTAGTCTTAAGTTCTTCTAATGAAGAATTAAGTTCATCTCTATGTTCATGATGTAGTGAGAATAATGCATCCATCTTTTGGATCATTAAAGATTCAAATTGAGAGTATTGAGGCTCAGATGGTGCAGCTTCTTCTTGTTCTCCTCCAGCATCTCCAACAAGATTTCCTTCATCATCTCCCTCTTCACCTTCCTCTTCAGCCAAAGGAACAGGTTGACCTGCCATTTGCCAGCCATATGGTGTCTTCACCATTCCAAGCTTGGTGAGGTGCTTCTCCTTGATTTGACTGTTGCTTGAATTCGTGTGATCCATAACTTCATTGGATACATCTACTTGAAAGTAATCAATAAATCTTGAAACTAATACAGCATAAGGAAAAGGGTAATTTACCAATCTCTTGGATTTCTGCATGATCTCTTGAAGAATAAGAATCCAATTTAGCTTGATTTCATTCTTTAATCCATAAACAACTTGGAGATCATCATCAATGGCTTGTGCATGGTTGGTGGATCTTGGAGTGAGGATATAGGTGATGATGCAGTGTAGAAGCCTATCTTCATGTGTCATAGGTCCAGTGCTTAATCTTAGCCTAAGATTCATATGAGGGTCAATGAGCATACCTCTACTATAGGTTTCCATTTTGTTGTAACCCTCAGCTTCTTCATCAAACCTTCTTTCTCCATCAAAGGAGATCCCAGTAACTTCCTGCCAAATTTATGGAGTAATCTCCATAGCTACTCCACTCACTTGGGTGAGGATAGTTCTATGCATAGAGCTTTTGGCACAAGTATAAAAGACTTTTACCAAGTCTGGGTAATAAGTCCCTTGCATTTCAACAAATTTAGTTAGACCTTGTTGTTCTAACATATGAGGGAAATTAAATCCTTGTTCAATGAACCATCCAAGGTTCAAGAACTTTGGAGGGCATAGTAACTTGGTATCATTGAACTGAAGATAGTTCATTTTGTCAGCTTCCTTGTGAACCAGTGATCAAGTCTGCTGATCACAGGGTTTGAGGATTGAGCTTGAGCTTTCCTCTTTGAAGTTTTAGCCCTTTTGGAGGTAGACATTTTGAGAGAATAATAGAGCACGAATTAGAGAAATAGGAAGAGAAGAGAAGTTCTGTTTAGAACTTATGAAGCTAAATGGCGTCAGAACAAGAGTATAGAGACAAAGGATAGCAGATTGAAGGTGTGAATTTTCAAGTCTCAAAAGGTCTCTTTTTATAGGCAATTTGGATATAATGGGCAGTTGTTAATTCGAAAATATAGCTGTTGTGACCATTAACCACAAACATTAAGGCTTAGATTCTATCAAATCGTGGTTTATTGTAGTTGGGCAGTTTCAAAACTGTTAGATTTTTGCAGTAACCACTTAAATAATCGATTATATCGTTATGTAATCGATTATTTCATTCAAAATTTTAATCTGAGAAATGAAGTGATCGATTACAATACAGGGGTGATCGATTATTCCAGACAAGTTTAAAATTTAGAAAACATCCTTGAACACATGTAATCGATTATGTCATCATTTTAATTGATTATTCTATAGTGAACTTGATTTTAACTCGAGTAGTGAATAATCAATTATTTCGATGGTTTAATTGATTACAACAGCCTGATTAATTTATATAGAAGCATCAGATGAGCAAATAATCGATTAAGTTTTGTGGTAATCGATTATATCAGCTTTTTTAACAAACATACTCAAATCTAGCAGCATCTAACATGTATTCAATTTCTAATTGAGTTAATTGCTTTCACATAATATTTAAGCAAGTCATTTAAAGAGTGATAAACATAGGAATGTCAATCAACATATACTAGATTCATCTAATATACCAAGCATGTTTCTTACAGTAAAAAACCTATCTCTATCTAAGGGTTTGGTAAATATATCAGCTAGTTGTTTGTTACTTTCAACAAATTCAATTTTAACATTACCTTTTTGCATATGGTCTCTGATGAAATGATGTCTGATTTCTATGTGTTTTGTTCTAGAATGCATGATTGGATTCTTGGAGATATTTATAACACTTGTATTATCATATAAAAGTAGAATGTGTTGAAGTTCCACACCAAAATCTTGGAATTGTTGCTTCAACCATAAGCTTTGAGCACAGCAAATTCCAGCTGATATGTACTCAGCTTCAGTTGTTGACAAGGCTACACATGATTGCTTTTTGCAATGCCAGGAGATTAAAGAGCTTCCCAATAAATGACAAGTACCACTTGTGCTCTTTCTATCCAATTTGCATCCTACAAAATCAGAGTAAGAGAATCCTATGAAGCTGATAGTTTTTGGATACTAAAGCCTCACTTTTGGTGTAGACTTTAGATACTTTAAGATCCTTTTTACTACTGTTAGATGACACCCTTTAGAATTGGCTTGATATCTAGCACACAAGCAAACACTTAACATAATGTCAGGTCTACTTGCTGTAAGATAAAGCAATGATCCTATCATTCCTCTATATCTTGACTCATCAACTCTTTTCCTTTTTTTCATCTGAATCTAGATAGGTAGAAGTTGCCATTAGTGTTGTTGCAGCTTTGCAATTCTCCATGTCAAACTTCTTTAACATTTCCATGCAATATTTTGATTGGAAAAGGAAAGTCCCATTCTTCATTTGCTTAACTTGCAATCCTAGGAAGAATGTGAGCTCTCCCATCATTGACATTTTAAACTCTTTTTGCATGCTAACTGAAAATTCTTTACACAAAGAGTGATTAGTGGAATTAAAAATAATATCATCAACATAAATTTGTACTAAAGGTATATTGTCTCTTCTTTTGATGAACAAGGTTTTATCCATTTCTCCTCTTGTGAATGATTGATCAAGTAAGAACTTACTTAATCTCACATACTAAGATCTTGGAGCTTGTTTCAAACCATATAAAGCTTTCCTTAATCTGTACATATGATTAGGATATTGATGATCTATAAAACCAGGTGGCTGATCAACATATACCTCTTCATCAATATAACCATTAAGGAATGCACTTTTCACATCCATTTGAAACAATCTGAAATTCAACATACATGCATATGCAAGAAGTAACCTTATGGCCTCTAATTTAGCAACTGGAGCATAAGTTTCATCATAATCAATGCCTTCCTCTTGGTTGTAACCTTTTGCAACCAATCTAGCTTTGTTTCTTATTATGATGCCACTTTCATCCAGCTTTTTTCTAAAAACCCACTTAGTGCCAATAAGTGTGTGAGTGGAAGGTCTAGGGACAATTTCCCAAACATTATTCCTTTTAAATTGATTTAACTCATCATGCATAGCAATCAACCAATGTTCATCTAGTAAGACTTGTTCAATATTATTTGGTTCAATTTGAGATACAAAAGCCATAGTACAACAAAGATTTCTTAGAGAAGATTTAGTAGATACTCCCTTAGATACTTCACCAATTATGTTATCTAATGATAAATCTCTTATGGTCCTCCAATCTTTGTGTTTAGGTGTGGTTGCTTCTTGATTGGTGTCTAGTTGTGCTTCATCTTCTTCTTGTTTGCTAACTTCAATAGGCTGCTATTTTTCCTCTTTTGTTTCTGTATCTTTATCACTTAAAACTTCTTCTAGAGAAGGGTTAGATTCATCACATACAATATGTACAGATTCTTCAACATACAAGGTTCTCTTGTTAAAGATTCTACAGGCCTTACTTTGCAAGGAATATCCAAGAAAGATGGCTTCATCAGCTTTTGAATCAAATTTGCCAAGATTATCTTTACCATTGTTTAAAACAAAACATTTACAGCCGAATACTTTCAAGTGAGAAATGTTTGGTTTTCTTCCTCTCTGTAGTTCTTAAGCAAAACTTCTAATCAAATCAAGCTTCTTTAATAGAGTGAAATAAGAAATGATTCTATGCTAGAGTCAAGAGTCCAAGAACAAGAAAACTCTAAGATAAAACCTTGGAAATTTTAAGAGACGAGCAACAAAAGAAAATTTTTAGAAAAGTACAACTCTAATTGGAATTTAATGAGACAACTAAAGTAATACTATGGGTTGTACCAAACTGCACAAGGAGGTTATGCTAAGTAAATTCAATTGCTAGAAGCCAAATTTCATAAATTTGCATGTCATACAAGTTCATGTAATTTTGTGGTTCAAAGGAAACATGAACTTGTAGCTTTTGTGACTTTGATTTGCTTCTAAATTCTATTTTTCTTTTACTTTTTACCACTTGATGTATTTCCTTTTGTGCTTTTGATTGTTTCTTTCACAATTTTTTTTAAGCTTTTGTTTTTCTTTTGCACAAGTTAAAAAATTCTTAAAGAAATTCAATGAATCACTAAAAACAATGTATAACAATTGCAAAATTTGCTTCTAGCAACTCAATTCAGTTTAGGCATGAGATTAGAATCAAAACACATGAATCAAGACAAGAAAATTAGAAAAAATATCAAGAACATGAAGAAGATGAAGAACATGAACACATGAAATCACATGAAACTTAAAGGAAACACAAGGGTTATGTGGTGGAACATACAACAAGCCCACACCACCAAAAATCAAATGAAAACAACAAGAAACAAGGATTTGAAATGGATTTTCGTTTTCCAGTTTTGGTGCAGTTTTTTTACCTTTGAAGAACTTTTAAAATTGAACTTGAAGAAGAATTCCACAAGGACTAGGCTTTAGATACCACTTGATGTATGGTTGAACCCATCAACCATGAATTTTTCCAAATCTACCTTGAATTGAAACTCAAACTTCAAGCTTTCTTCAAGGACATAAAGATATCCACAAACTAATGGTTGTTTGTAAAATTCGATTTCACAAATGGAAAGTGGGGAAAAGGTAAGGGATGAAGGTGAATGACACCATGGAAAAGCTTTCCAATAAGCCTAGGAAGAATCGCCATAATAGCTTCAAGTATTGATAAGAAACATGAAGTTCTTACACACAAGAATAAGAGAGAAATCTCTTACACACGAACTCTGCTTTCATTCACTTTTGAAAAATTGAGTTCCCCCTTTACATTCAATTGATAGCTTTATATAAAAAATTAAAATAACTAATTGTAATCAATTATTTCGTCCAAGTAATCGATTATTTCGTCCAAATAATAAATTATTTCGACCAAGTAATCGATTATTGTGTTCTTGATCTTCTGGAAACAGATGATGAACCAAACAATTAATTATTTCGTTATGTAATCGATTAACACATAGAGTTTTCATTTTTTTCAAATAGATGTGTAATCGATTATAGATAATTGGTAACCGATTAAAATAGACCAACTTTGTTTCTGTGTGTAACTGAACTCCTTGTAATCGATTACAGACTTAAGGTAATCGATTAAAATAGAAAGTATGTGTTTTTGAATTTTTTAAACCATAACTATTACAACAGAACTTTAAATACAATGAACACTCTTCAAATAAACCAAGAGGGGGTGAATTGGTTTAAACCAGGGATTTAAAATTTTACTTAAAACAATTTGTGGAATTTGTAATCTAGATCGTATCACTTAAAATCTTTTTTAAACCAGAACTTTTTTCCAACCAAGATCACCCTTGGAATGCAAGTAATGCTAGAAAATATGTCTTGTTGATAATTTCTTGATTATCCAAAAACAAACAATGAGAAATGAACAGACTTGGAATAAAAGACTCAACAATCTATACTGGTTCACCTCACAACCTTGGAGGCTACATCCAGTGACTTCCAACCAACTCTTGGTTAGAGATTTCACTAAAACAAATATTATTCTTTACAAGCTATTACAACAGACCTCCCTTGTCAAACACAGACAAAGAATGAAAATCCAAACTCTATAGATTTCTTAAGATCAAGGACTTGAAACACTACTCAGTTCTATCCTTTAAAGAACCTTTCTCCAGAAACTGAAAATACAATAAACACACCTCAAATAAACCAAGAGGGGGGTGAATTGGTTTAGACTAGGAATTTAAAATTTTACTTAAAACAATTTGCGGAATATGTAATCAGAATCGTATCACTTAAAATCTTTTAAAAACAGAATGTTTCTTCCAACCAAGATCACCCTTGGAATTCAAGTAATGCCAGAAAATAAATCTTGTTGATAATTTCTTGATCACCCAAAAATAAAAAATGAGAAATGAACAGACTTAGAATAAAGAACTCAACGATCTATACTGGTTCACCTCACAACCTTGGAGCCTACATCCAGTGACTTTCAACCAACTCTTGGTTTGGAGATTCCACTAAAATAAATATTATTCTTTGCAAGCTTTTACAACAGATCTCCCTTGTCAAACCTAGACAAAGATACAAAATCTATACCCTATAGATTTCTTAAGATCAAGATCCTGAGAACACTACTCAGTTCTATCCTCTAGAGAACCCTTTTCCAGAAACAGCTTTAAAGAAACTGTTTGTTTTTAGAAAACAACACAAACTTTTAAACAAACAAAAGAACTAACATAATCTAGAGTTCAAGAAAGATATCACCTCATGATCCTTAGCAAATGAATGAGATGAACACTAACAATCGAACAGAGTTTGGATGCATGAATGTAGAGAATAACTTTCTTGAAGGCCTTTGTTTAAAACCTTGCTTAAAACTTTATCCACAATCAATTGTGAATCCTATGTTAGATGAAGATTGTTTTTTTCACTCAAAACGAACTCTTTCTCAGATTCTAAAGCTTTGGGAGTATTGGGTATTTTGTAGAAATCAATTCTAAAAATGTTACAATACAATTGACCCACAAACTATTTATAAAAAATAGTTTTAACAGAATGTAATCGATTAAATCGCAAGTGTAATCGATTAATACACCATTTAATCGATTAAATTGTTCTTGAGCTTTCTAGAAAATGTTTATGACCATAATAATTATTATAACGACAAGTAATCGATTAAAGCAGCAAAGATAATTTTTTAATAGGCTTATGTAATCGATTACAATAAATGGTAATCGATTAAAGCAGCAATGCATGGTTTTTCATTTAACACACTATGTAACCGATTACAAGAACACTGTAATCGATTAATGTGTTCTTCATGGCTTTTCCAGATTAAAAACGAAAGCATGTAATCAATTACAAAACCAGGTAATTGATTAAAACAATGAGTTTTTCATATTTCAAAAACTTCAACCATGAGAACATGAATTTTGAAAACTCATTTAAAAACCTTAGTTTATTAATCAAAGACATGTATGCATGAGGATGAGAATGCAAATGCAATGAAGGATCGTAAGGAAATACACTTAAGCCACCTAGACAATTACAAATGCCATCAAAATGATTGGGCATGTAAAAAGCTAAAACTTTAAGCTATCCTTGCTTCAATCTTCTTGCAGCTTCCTTTAAATCCAACAGAAGCAGCTTTAAAGAAACTATTTGCTCTTAGGAAAATACACAAACTTTTAAACAAACAAAAACTGTCACAGTCTGGAGTTCAAGAAAGATATCATCTCATGATCCTTATCATATGAATGAGATGAATACAACCAATCAAACAGAGTTTGAATGCATGAATTGTAGAGAACAACTTTCTTGAAGACTTTTTGTTAAAACCTTGCTCAAAACATCATCAACAATGAATAGTGAATCTTATGTTTAGATGTAGAATGTTATTCACTCAGAACGAACTTTCTCTTAGATTCTAAAGCCTTGGGAGTATTGGGTATTTCGTAGAAATGATTTCTAAAAACGCTACAAAATAATAGACCCACAAGCTATTTATAAAAAAATAGTTTTAACAAAATGTAATCCATTAAATCGCAAGTGTAATCGATTAATTCAACAAATGTAATCAATTAATACATCATTTAATCGATTAATCTGTTCTTAAGCTTTCTGGAAAAAATTTATGAACAGAATAATCGATTATTATAACATGTAATCGATTAAAATAACCGTCTTTGTATAGGTAAAATAACCATCTTAAAAGACCGCTTTTGTAGTAGTGTTTCTTACACTTACAAAAAAAATTCATTTAAATACCAAACACCTAACATAATAAATGATCATCTTAATTAAGTAATTACCAAATACCAAACTACTCACCATCAATGTCTTTTTCACACGAAAAAAATTAAAACCATTGAAACTTGTATAATAGAGTCTATTGGAATTTGATTTGGTCCCATTACTTTAATTTTTGCGAATCTTCTACAAAATCGGCAATATCTTCTTTGATGTATGTTTCATTTTTATTGAGTCTGCAAAAAAATATTAATTCCTAAAATATTTTGATGATAAATATGTGACTAATGTGTGATCAAATTTATAATTTAATATGCTTGGTGGTTCAATTTATAATTTAATAATAAATAATATAATGATATATCTTAATTAATGTGTGATCAAATTTCTATAGGTAATGTAGTGCTTTTACCCTCAAGTCTTCATTTTTGTATATGATTTTATTGCAATTTCTATAGGAATTAGTTTTGAAAATATTGACTTGTTATTTTTAGGTAATGTTAAAATATTTGTCATAGAATTAAATTCCTTTTAGAACACTATGGATTAGGAAAGTTCTAATAATATTGTTTACTTCTCAATGATGCTCTAATATGCTTATAAAAGGGCATGCAAGATACAATTATTTAGTGTTTTTGCTTAGGAATTCTATTCCAAGTCCAAGGATCTTATGTCCAAGTTAATTTAGAATTCCTACGTATGCATGTCCTCCTCTTTCTCATTTTTTGCTTTTGTCTAACTCCTAAGAATTTTTATTATATGAAATGTTTGTTTTTTAAGTAATATATCATTTTATATTTTCAATTATCCAAAAAAAAAATCTTGTATCTTTTTAAAAAAAATGATATTCTAAGATGGTTATTGAGAAAATCATCTTAGAATTATACATTCTAAGACGATTTTTGAGAAAACAGTCTTAGAATTTTGTGGTTTTTATTTTTTCTTTATTTTTTAAAAAGATATTCTAAGACGATTTTTCGAAAAATCATCTTAAAAAGTATACATTCTAAAACGGTTATTGAAGAAACCGATGTAGAAATCAAAATTCTAAGACGGTTTTGATATCCGTCGTGGAAAATGTTGACTTTCCACGACGTTGACTACAAAGATGGTTTCAAGAATCGACGTTGAATGGCTTATAGAACCATCGTACAAGACTTGTTTTGTAGTAGTGATCATCTTTTTAAGAGTGATCATGCACGAATAATGTCGATGAAATCATCAACTTATTGTAAGGCGATGACCGAAATAAAACTATATTGTCTATGCTTCAAAATGTGACGTTGAGATTGATGAAATTAATTCAGCAAAGGAATGAGAATGCAACCAAAGTTGATAGTATAATGACTCCAAGGGTAAGAAATTTTTTAGACATGACAATGATTGATGATAGATTTTTAAATGTGACGTATGCTGGTCAAGGTCAATTTCA
Organism: Glycine tomentella; assembly: GCA_007407185.1. Lineage (NCBI taxonomy): Eukaryota > Viridiplantae > Streptophyta > Magnoliopsida > Fabales > Fabaceae > Glycine > Glycine tomentella. Next base: position 20,970 of record PYAF01004748.1, on the reverse strand, counting down.
AGTCATAGATGGTTTCACCACCTTTGTGATTAACCTAAATTTAAGAAATGTGGATGTAGTGATGTGTTGCAAACACATCTTGTTTTTAATATAGTTTTAGGTTTTATTTTAGTCTAATATTTAGGAAATTAGTTTAGAATTAAATAAATTTGTTAATTTATTGTTTTTAATCCTACTCAATACTATTTAAGCAATTGCAGGCCAAAAAGAGGAGTTCAAGAGCAAAGAAAGAAGAAAAGCAAGATTTTGGTCTGGCGCGGATCGTGCCAGTATCCGCGCCAGTAGCGCCATTTATTCGAAGCACCGCGCGACTCGCGCCAGTATCCGCGCCACCCGCGTCAGTTGTCTGAAGACAGGCTTCTAGCTCGAGCACTCCACGTGATCAGCGTGGAGTGCCACGATTAAGCTTTGTTACACAATTAGATGATTTTTATAAATATTAAGCCTCTGACTGAGTGAGGGGGACCGAGGAGCAGCCATTAGCATCTTTCTTCATATTCTTACAATCCAAAACCCTAGAAATCAAGAATCAAAGCAAGAATTGCAACAGAATTATGAATCAATCAACAGCTTTTGTGTTCTTGAGGCCTATGGCAGGCTAAACCCTTTTATTGTAGGAAGGCCATGAACTGATGAGAATCCCTTTGTAATTGACTGGTATTGAAATAAACATATGTTTTGATTGTTTTATTCTTATCTTCTCTTCATTCATATTCTTATTTGAAATTGATCACTTCAATTAAGTACATAGGGTTAGGATTCGCAATGGGAACGTTGGGGTTCTAATTTCTAAACTGATAAAGAATAACATTTGTTCATCACCTAGGAATAGGGATGCGTAGGTGCAAAATTTATAATATGATCTTTTGAATGCTTAAACTGATAGATTTCACTAAGGAATTAGGTTTTCAATTCAGGTTAAAGGGTTAATTCACTAAGGGATCAGGGATTAACTAATCTAGAAAGACTTATCCTCTGAACAATCATAACACGATCCCATATGATATATTCTTTACATGCTTAATCTGACAGAATCGCTATAGGCTTAGGGTTCTTGATCAAATTAAAGGGCTGAATCGCTAGTTATCTAGGTTTCACAATTATAGAAAAGATTTATCATATGTGCACATTAACTTAACAAATCAGTCAAGTAAAAGAGGAGGAATCAGAAGGGATTGTGCCTGACTACAATTAATCGTCCATTGGTATTTTCCCTAAATCAATTTACTGCATATTTCTTTAACTCTTGTCTTTTAATTATACAATCAACCAATTCAATCAACAACACTTTTCTGCGTATTTTCTGTTTCTATTTCAATCATATTGGTTAACATTGCTGTGAAAATCACCCCAATCCCTGTGGAGAACGATACTCTACTTACCTAACTTTATTACTTGTAAACGATCGGTGCACTTGCCGTAATCGCACAACAAGTTTTTGGCGCCGTTGCCGGGGATTGGTTAACGGATTTTTATAGTATTCTTAATATTCGAGACCAGAAGATGAACTGATGGGGGATATTCTGGCCCCAATGTTCACTAGACCTAACTCCAGTATTGTGAGACCCACCATACAAGCTAACCACTTTGACATAAACCCTTCATTGATAGCTTTGGTGGAACTCAGTCAATTTGGAGGAGAGGACTTTGAAGACCCACATGACTTCATAGACAGATTTCTCAGAATCTGTGACACTATCAGACACCAAGGGGTCTCCGATGATGCAGTAAGACTAAGCCTATTTCCTTTTGCTGTTAAGGGAAGCGCGTTGAGATGGCTGAACCGACAAACATCAAATAGCATCTCAACGTGGGAGGACTTA
>PYAF01004747.1:182816-201110 GCA_007407185.1 Glycine tomentella | reverse complement strand
TCCATGGCGTTTTTCCCCTTCCATTTCTAAACCTATTCCATCGAACCATTTCTTAAAAACTCTCAAAATTCAAAAGCTGTCCGAAACAGAGTACCTCATACTCTGTTTTGAGTTTTCTTTGAAAGAAGTGATTCCAACCCAAGGAAGATCGGGGCAAACGTCGATCTGGAGTCTCCTTTAGAGTTCAGATATGCATCATGACTCAAGGGCCTTGTTGAGATGAGATAGACCGCTGAGGGTATATGAGATGGCTTGTGAGTGATAAGCCTTAATAAACCTTAAGTTGGATGACTTAGTGGTTTTGGAAAGGGCTGAGGTTCCTTTCATTGAGACCCTTAAGAACCGCGTTATATGCTTGTGCTTGTATGATTACCGGATGATTGATATACGGTTATGTGCCTTGTATAGGGCGTGACACCGCGGGTGTCAGTGGCGCAGGCCACAGAACAAGGGAAGAATTGCAGAGCTCGGCTTTGCCAAGTAAATTCTTGGTCCCTTGGGGATGTTCCCACTTGCTGTGTTCCACCATACTCTGAGGGAGTGATGGTTACATTCATGATGCATGCATTGATGGTTGTTGCATTACTCATAATGATATGTATGCTTGTATCTATGCTTGTACGTGTATGATACCTGTTGATAGATCTTCTGGCCAGTTAGATAGATATGGACCTCCCTAGGAGAAGAGCGCACTTCCTAGTTTGGTTTGCTCGTGGGTGATGATGATCCCAGGGTGATGATGATCCCTTAAGACCAAGAGATAGGTGTGTCCCGTTGCGGTTGATTGCCTATTCTCGGAGGTACCATATACGTGCGTCCATGCGTAAGGGGTAGCTCCCGATGGGATGACACGGGTGTGAGTTTCGGTTTCACACTGAGGTTTGGTGTTGATTGGATCCACCTTACATTAGAGCTAGATGACTTGCTTGTATTATTATGAGGGCCGGGAGGCTAGTATGTTTGTGATGCCTGATGACTTGCGTCATGGAAAGTGAGCCAAGGTGGAAGAGATGCCTCCAAGGACCCTGAGCTTACTGAGATGTTTATCCTGGGGCTTATGTTGTTTCAGGTGACTCTTCTGGCAGAGAGGAGCAGTCTCAGGGCAGGAGGCCCAGTAGAGACAGGATCTGTTTGGCCGTGTGGCAGCAGGGAGAGCTGGGAGGCTCTGTGATATTTTTGATGATGTATTGTACCCCTGTAGAGGGAAGATGTGTGGTGCACACATGTATTCTTTTGTTATGTATATGTTATGTATGCCCTCGTGTGAGGAAGGATCTTAGAGATCGAAAGCACTCAGATGCTTATTCTTTTGTATAGACACTTCGAGTGTCAGATGATGTATTTGTACATAACCAGTTATGTTATGTTATGATGTTCCTCCTATTTATATCTGTTGAGATATGTGTGCATATTTGTCTATGGTTATGTTTATGTGATCTGGATCACCAGCGGCTTGCCTTGTTTGTGCTGAGATGTTTATAATCCATACATAATGTAATCAAGAAATATGGTTTTCGATTATGCTTCCGCAAGTTTTTAATTAAAGTGATTAAGCGCTAATTTGGTATAATCATAATGATAATACACCGGGTGCACACGGGGTGTTACATTTTATGGTATCAGAGCGGTTTCTTGATAAAAGCATTATGTATGGAGATTGTGTGTTGCTCTTGACTGTTGTTTGAGTTTGACATGACTATTGCATGTGTGGACACTAGTTGTGGGCCTGATCAACTCACTGTTTGGTGTGCATGTGTAGTGTCATGACGAGATCCAGAAACAACAGTGGGGCGACAAATGCCCAATCAGATCAAGTGGCGGCTGCATTGGCAACCATGCAGCAAGAGTTAGCTGCAAATAGGCAGATGCAGGAGGCGATGCAGCATGAGATGGTTGCGAACCGTGCTATGAATGAGGCCTTGATGAAGGCAAATCAGGAGATGCTTGAGGAGGTGAGGACTTTGAGGAGAGATGACCGAGTATCCTCTACACCTCCTACACATAAGGGCGAGGGTAGTCGCCATCAGGTTGGTGGTAGCCACCTGAGAGGGGACCAGGTGTCCCATACGGAGGCTGAAGACGATGTTGCAGCCCGAGGGAAGATGCTTATTACTTTTCGTAAGCATGACCCTCCAGTTTTCCTTGGTGGATATGATCCTGTTGCTGCAGCAAGATGGTTGCAGGCTTTGGAGAAGATATTCACGGTGATGGAGTGTCCTGATCACCAGAGGTTGTTGTATGCGACCTATTTGCTTAAGGGTGATGCCCATGAGTGGTGGACCACCACATCACAGTTGCTGAGAGGCCGGGGAGATGTTATCACCTGGCAGATGTTTGAGGCCTGTTTCCTGGACAGATACTTTCCCAGGGATGCTAGAGAGCAGAAGCAGACAGAGTTTGATGGTCTTGTTTAGGGGAACTTGACTGTGGATGAGTACTTGGCCAAGTTTAATGAGCTGGCTAAATATGCTCATTTCAGGAGATCTTTACCAGATGCTGATATCCTTGCTGCTAAGTTCCAGAGGGGACTTAGGGAGAGCATTGAGGAGCGGGTTGCCGGTAGTGGATCCCGTGACATGGATAGCTTGGTGAGGCAGTGCCGCCAAGTTGAGGACATACTTCGCAGACATCGAGACAGTCAGTCTTCTCCCTCAGTCAGACAGGAAGGAAGGAAGCCCTGCACTTCTGGCCTACCCGGTAAGGGTAAGGGCAAGGATTTGAGAGTCTCTACCTCTTCTGATAAGTTTAAGAGAGGCTCTAGCCAGAGTGGCTCAGCTCGGAGGAGGCAACCTTCGAGGTGCCCAGCTTGTGGGAGGGAGCACTGGGGATCGTGCCCCTCAGGTCAGATTATCTGCTTCAGATGTGGCCAGCCAGGCCATATTTATCGGGAGTGCACGCAGGCAGAAGGCCGTGCACAGGCTGCTACAGTTGAGATGACAGTACCCACGGCAAGCCGGGTGTATACTGTTGATGCCAGAGAAGCAGCCAGAGCTCCAGACTTGATCAGAGGTACTGTTCTGATCGATGTTTGTGATGTGAGAGTCTTGTTTGACTCTGGAGCTACGCATTCTTTCATTCAGCATGTGCTTGCTGATAGGCTCAAGTTGCCTATGTTCAGTTTTTCTCCTCCGATGGAGGTTACCACCGCATCTAGTGAGAGATGTCGAGTGGGCACGTGCTGCAAGGACGTGCGGTTTCAGTTTGATGGCAGAGAGTACACGATTGATCTGTACTGCCTAGCTATGCCTACCCTTGAGATCATTCTGGATATGGATTGGTTGGCCAAGTATGGCGTGATGTTGGATTGTTGTATGAAGAGGGTTGTTGTGCCTTCTGATGGAGCTAGTTCGAGTTCCACCTCTTTCCTATTAGTCTTGCAAGCTCGCAAGGCACTCAGGGAAGGAGCTCAGGGCTATATCTTCTCCTATGTGACAGAAGATAAGCCAAGTGTTAATCTGTCGCAGATCCTGGTGGTTAGTGAGTTCGTGGATGTGTTTCCTGAGGAGATTACTCAGCTACCACTTGAGAGAGAGATTGAGTTCTCCATTGATCTGGTTCCTGGTGTAGGACCGATATCTGTGGCACCTTATCGTATGGCTTCTCTGGAATTGAGGGAGCTGAAGGTGCAGTTGGAGGACCTGCTGTCCAAACAGTTTATCAGATCGAGTGTCTCACCTTGGGGAGCACCGGTGATCTTCGTGAAGAAGAAGGATGGCAGTATGAGGTTATGTGTTGATTACAGGCAGCTGAATAAGGTTACTATCAAGAGTAAGTATCCTTTGCCTCGTATTGATGATCTGTTAGATCAGTTGAGGGGAGCTAGAGTTTTCTCTAAGATCGACCTGAGATCCGGATATCACCAGATTCAGATCAAGCCTACTGACATACCAAAGACAGCCTTCCGATCTAGGTATGGTCACTTCGAGTATCAGGTCATCCCCTTTGGCCTGACGAATGCCCCAGCAGTGTTCATGGACTATATGAATAGGGTATTCAGGCCTTTCTTAGATCAGTTTGTGGTGGTGTTTATTGATGACATACTGATCTACTCCCGGACGGAGACGGAGCATACTGAGCATCTCAGGATTGTTCTTCAGACCTTGAGGAATGATCAGTTGTATGCCAAGTTGGCAAAGTGTGAGTTTTGGCTAACAGAGGTGAAGTTTATTGGCCATGTGATCTCAGCAGCTGGGGTTTCAGTTGATCCCAGTAAGATAGAGGCTGTGATGTCTTGGGAGAGACCCAAAGACGTATCGGAGGTCCAGAGTTTCCTTGAATTGGCCGGCTACTACCGGAGGTTTATTCAGGGGTTTTCCTAGTTAGTGATACCTCTGACTTGACTCACTCGGAAGGGGGTTCCATTTGTTTGGACCCATGAGTGCAAGCAGTGCTTCCAGGAGTTGAAGGAACGATTGACTACAGCTCCAGTGTTGACCCTTTCTGACCCTGAGGGAAGCTTTGAGGTATATTGTGATGCTTCCCAACGGGGGCTTGGATGTGTACTGATGCAGGATAAGAAGGTTGTTGCCTATGCTTCCAGGCAACTGAAGCCTCACGAGGAGTCTTATCCTGCCCATGATTTAGAGCTGGCAACTGTGGTGTTTGCTCTAAAGATTTGGAGGCACTATCTGTATGGTGCTAGGTTGGTGGTGTTCAGCGACCACAAGAGTCTCAAATACCTCTTTGATCAGAAAGAGCTGAATTTGAGACAGAGGCGGTGGATGGAGTTCCTCAAAGATTATAATTTTAAGTTGAGATACCATCCCGACAAGGTGAGTGTTGTTGTTGATGCCTTGAGCAGGAAACATGTGAGTGCCGCCTGCATGATGATCTCTGATTGTAAGCTGGTTGAGCAGTTCAGAGATATGCACCTGACCATGACAGAGGGTGCTCATGGTCTTGAGTTGAGAGAGACCAAGGTTGATAATGACTTGATCCGGAGGATTCGAGAAGCCCAGAAGCAGGATTTTTCTTAGGAGGCACACGACTTGGTGTTGTACCAAGATCGTATTGTGGTGCCTAAGGGCGAGTTGGTGGACGTCGTCCTATCTGAGGCTCACAAGGGCCAGTTCAGTATCCATCCAGGTGCCACTAAGATGTATCAGGACTTGAAGAGGAATTTCTGGTGGCCAGGGATGAACAAAGACATAGCCGAGCATGTGGCTAAGTGTCTGGTGTGTCAGAAGGTAAAGATTGAGCATTAGAGACCGTCTTGTCTGCTATAGCCTTTACAGATCCCTGAATGGAAATGGGATAGCATTTCCATGGATTTTGTGGTGGGGTTGCCGAGGACTCATGCTGGATATGATTCCATCTGGGTGGTTGTTGTAGGCTGACCAAGTCTTCTCATTTCTTACCTGTACGGTCTGACTACACTGCAGAGAAGTTGGCCCAGCTGTATGTCAGGGAGATAGTGAGGTTGCATGGGGTCCCTGATAGTATTATCAGTGACAGAGATCCGAAGTTCACCTCTAGATTCTGGGGTGCTCTTCAGGAGGCTTTTGGGACCTAGCTGAGGCTTAGCACAACCTATCATCCTCAGACAGATGGTCAGACAGAGAGGACCATCCAGACTCTGGAGGATATGTTGAGAGCATGTGCCTTGAAGCAAGGTACTAGCTGGGATAGATACTTACCTCTGGTGGAGTTCTCTTACAATAACAGTTTTCATGCTAGTCTGGGCATGGCACCCTATGAGGCTCTGTATGGCCGGAGGTGCAGGACTCCAGTTTGTTGGACAGAGGTAGGGGAAAGACAGTTTCTTGGACCTGAGATGGTTCAGGAGACTTCTGAGCAGATCCATTTGATCAGAGACAAGTTGATGAGAGCTCAGAGTCGACAGAAGAGTTATCATGATCATAAACACAGGCCGCTGCAGTTTGATAAAGGCGACCATGTGTTTCTGAGGCTGTCTCCGGTCACAGGTGTAGGACGGGCTTTGAGTGTAAGGAAGCTGAGGCCTAGGTTCATTGGTCCCTATTAGATTGTTCAGAAAGTAGGACCAGTGGCTTATAGGCTAGCTTTACCTCCCCAGTTGTCAGGGCTACACGATGTTTTCCACGTGTCTCAGTTGAGAAGGTATGTGGCAGATCCGTCACAAGTGGTAGAACCCGACACCGTTCAGATTAGAGAGAATCTGACTAGTCCTACACGACCCATGAGGATTCTGGGTCGGATGGAGAAACAGATCTGGAGCAAGACCATTCCCATAGTCAAGGTACAATGGGAAGGGAGAACACCTGAGGAGGCAACCTGGGAGCGGGAGCAGGAGCTGTTGCAGCTGTATCCCGAGTTGCTTGACAGGTATGATTCTCTATTTTGTGGACAAAATTTCTAAAAAGGAGGGTTGAATATAATGACCCAGGGTGTGGCGCGATAAGCGCCACAGGTCTGATAGTTGGCGCGAGTAGCGCCGTACTAGCGCGGTTAGCGCCAGTATTGCTTAAGAAGGCCAATTCTCTCTGGAGGTTGGCGCGGATCGCGCCATAGTGGCGCTAGTCGCACCATATGCAGTGGAGGTTGGCGCAGATCGCGCCATAGTGGCGCCAGTCGCACCAGATACACTGGAGATTGATGCGGATCGCGTCAGAGGTGGCGCGAGTCGCGCGGGACCTCTGACAGGACCACTATAAAAGGGTTATTTCGCATTTTTGGCCCAAAATTCTGCCTTTCTTCTTCCTCCAGCGCCCTACCCTCCATTATTGAAGCTCCAAGCTTCATTTCTTTGCCATAGTTCACCAAATCACTTCCTTGATACACCAATCTTGCTAGAAACACTTGGTGAGCTTGAATCCTTCATCAATTTTCCTTGAAAACCCCAAATCAAAGAATCCCTTTCTTAAGGGAAGTTCTTAAAACTCGAGCTCGGCGAGGAACGGCGACGATTCGTGGGTACCCAAGCTAGGGGGAGTCGTCCTTGGGCCTTCCTTATCGTTTTTGAGGTAAGAAACTCGAGATTCACCGTTTGATTTGTGAGTTGGGGTTTTGGGTGAGAGCTAGTATTAGCCTTGGGTCCTTTAGAAACATGTGTTTAGAATGTTGTGAGGATGAAGGATTAGCTCTCAAATGTAAGTTTGGTGAACTTTGATTCTTGGCTCTATGTGATGCATGTTTAGTTGGTATGCTGAGTTGCTTGGCTATGTTGTGTCATGCAAGAGCCTTGGTATATGGTTTTGATGTGCTTGGGAGGCTGTTGGAACAGTGTCTTGTGTGTGAAAAGAACCGTTCAAGCCATATGTGTATCCTTAAGCTTTTGGCCTGTATAGAACTTTGAACTCTTATTGTTGGCTTGCACCGAGTCTTGTGATGACTCAAGGGCCTTGTTGAGATGAGATAGACCGCTAAGGGTCTATGAGATGGCTTGTGAGTGATAAGCCTTAATAAACCTTAAGTTAGATGACTTAGTGGTTTTGGAAAGGGCTGAGGTTCCTTTCATTAAGACGGTTAAGAACCGCGTTATATGCTTGTGCTTGTATGATTACCAGATGATTGATATACAGTTATGTGCCTTGTATAGGGCGTGACACCGCAAGTGTCAGTGGCGTAGGCCACGGAGCAAGGGAAGAACTGCAGAGCTCGGCTTTGCAAGGTAAGTTCTTGGTCCCTTAGGGATGTATGATTACCGGATGATTGATATACAGTTATGTGCCTTGTATAGGGCGTGACACCGCAAGTGTCAGTGGCGTAGGCCACGGAGCAAGGGAAGAACTGCAGAGCTCGGCTTTGCCAGGTAAGTTCTTGGTCCCTTGGGGATGTTCCCACTTGCTGTGTTCCACCATACTCCGAGGGAGTGATGGTTGCATTCATGATGCATGCATTGATGGTTGTTGCATTACTCATAATGATATGTATGCTTGTATCTATGCTTGTACGTGTATGATACCTGTTGATAGATCTTCTGGCCAGTTAGATAGATATGGACCTCCCTAGGAGAAGAGCGCACCTCCTAGTTTGGTTTGCTCGTGGGTGATGATGATCCCAGGGTGATGATGATCCCTTAAGACCAAGAGATAGGTGTGTCCCGTTGCGGTTGATTGCCTATTCTCGGAGGTACCATATACGTGCGTCCATGTGTAAGGGGTAGCTCCCGATGGGATGGCACGGGTGTGAGTTTCGGTTTCAAACTGAGGTTTGGTGTTGATTGGATCCACCTTACATTAGAGCTAGATGACTTGCTTGTATTATTATGAGGGTCGGGAGGCCAGTATGTTTGTGATGCCTGATGACTTGCGTCATGAAGAGTGAGCCAGGGTGGAGGAGATGCCTCCAAGGACCCTGAGCTTACTGAGATGTTTATCATGGGGCTTATGTTGTTTCAGGTGACTCTTCTGGCAGAGAGGAGCGGTCTCAGGGCGGGAGGCCCCAGTAGAGACAGGATCTGTTTGGTCGTGTGGCAGCAGGGAGAGCTGGGAGGCTCTGTGATATTTTTGATGATGTATTGTACCCCTGTAGAGGGAAGATGTGTGATGCACACATGTATTCTTTTGTTATGTATATGTTATGTATGCCCTCGTGTGAGGAAGGATCTTATAGATTGAAAGCACTCAGATGCTTATTCTTTTGTATAGACACTTCGAGTGTCAGATGATGTATTTGTACATAACCAGTTATGTTATGTTATGATGTTCCTCCTGTTTATATTTGTTGAGATATGTATGCATATCTGTCTATGGTTATGTTTATGTGATCTGGATCAGCAGGGGCTTGCCTTGTTTGTACTGAGATGTTTATATTCCATACATAATGTAATTAAGAAATATGGTTTTCGATTATGCTTTCGCAAGTTTTTAATTAAAGTGATTAAGTGCTAATCTGGTATAATCATAATGATAATACACCGGGAGCACAGAGGGTGTTACAAAATCCCAAAGAATCACACCTTACTGCTGTCAAAAGGATCCTCAAGTATCTCAAGTTTACACCAAGAGTTGGACTTTGATATCCTAAAGGTGCATCTCTTAATTTAATTGGATATTCTGATTCTAACTTTGCAGGGTGCAAATTGGATAGAAAGAGTACAAGTGGAACTTGCCACCTTTTAGGCAGCTCACTAATCTCTTGGCACTGCAAGAAGCAATCTGGTGTTGCTTTATCAATTGTTGAAGTTGAGTATATCTCTGCTGGAAGCTGCTGTGCACAAAGCCTTTGGCTGAAGCAACAACTATAAGATTTTGGTGTTGAGTTAAAGTAAAAACCCCTACTCTGTGACAATACAAGTGCCATCAACATATCCAAGAATCCAATCATGCATTCAAGGACCAAACATATTGTGATAAGACATCATTTCCTTAGGGATCATATCCAAAAGGGTAATTGTAAAATTGAGTTCATAGATACTTTAAATCAATTGGCTGACATCTTTACAAAACCTTTGAGAAGAGATAGGTTTTATGCACTTAGAAACATGCTAGACATACTTGATGAATCTAACATATGTTAGCATGTCTTTTTAATTGCCCTTCTATTTGATGATTCACTAGATAAATACCATATATCAAAATGCTTAAGTTTGAAGTTTCTTGCTACATAATCATTGAATACTCTGCATGATTCATTATGATAATCAATTACTTGTCGGGATAATCGATTATTTGATGTTTGAATGTTGTTTAAAAACATTTTGATGCTTATATAATCAATTACTAGATGCTTAAACTGAATCCAAATTTTTTGAAATCTCTGGAGTAATCGATTACATCATTGAATTAATCGATTACATAAGATACAAAACTTATGATGACTCAAAACCTCACTGGTTTAATCGATTACATACTATGGTAATCTATTACTGTATGTTGTTCTGGTTTATGTTCTCACTGCTTTAATCGATTACATATTGACTCAATCGATTACAACATAATGCATAGCTTCTATTTGGTTACGAATTAATCGATTACAGAGCTTTCATAATCGATTACTTATGGCATTATTGCAAATTCTGAAGATTTCTTGGAAATCTAAACTGCCATATCTACTCTTAAATTCAAAATTCAAAATTACAGAGGAAGCTGAAGAAGGCCCTGCTCAACAGCAGTACAACCCTTTTGAATCTCTAATGATTTAGATGATGGATGCTCTGTTGTCCCTACATCATGAGCATAGGGCTGAGACCAACTCATCCATGGAAGAAATGAGATCTAGGATGGAAAATATTGAAGCTAGGATTGTCCTTGATGAGTTTGACAAGCTCTATATTAGGCTGCTTGAGTGTGCTCTCTGATTACATGTTGTCTTGCTATGTTTCTTATTTTGTTTCTTGATGTGGCATTCTGATTATTGTTTTATTTTATTTCTAGTTTACTTTCAGTTAAGTGTACTCTTTAATCATTAATGAAATTATGTTTCTTCCTTCCTTTTTATCTTAATCTTACAATGATTTTTTTTGTCTTTGATAAGCCAATTAGGGGGAGAAAATAAATTGAACAAATGATTGATACTAAAGCAAATGATTGAACAAGAAAGAAATGTGCTTATTGACTAAAATATTTAATCTTATTGCTCTATATCTATTTTTCTGAAGCTTGTGAAATATTACCTAAAATAGGGGGAGCAGTCTAAGAAATTATATATGCTTGTGCAAGGCTACTTAACACTTGATATTGGCAAAAGTTGAGTTAATTTCAGGTTAAGTTTGAAGATCCTATCATTCATCTCTCTCATGCACATAAAAAGGCAACAAATGTTCAATTGATATTTGGCATGATCAAAGCCAAAAAGAGGAAAATTGTTGGATATAGGGGGAGCTGAAGAGAAGATCAAGGATGAAGCCCTTTCACTTAAAGATTTTTGCTTTTTACATGTCATTCAATTGAAGACATTTGTAATTTGTAAAGTAGTTTAAAAGACTCATCTTGTGATCCTTGCATAGCATAAAGCATAAAAATATTCATGCATACATGTTTTAAGAAAAGAACATAAGGTTTTCTGTTTGCATTTGAAAAGAAACATTCCATGACTTAGATTTTGAAAAATCCATTTTGCATTGCTTTAATCGATTACCAACTTCTGTTTATATCTGAAAAATCCATGAAGAACACTTTAATCGATTACCAGCAAATCATAATCGATTACATAGCACAAAATGCAAAACATGCCTGTCTATCTTAATCGATTACCACTCTACTGTAATCAATTACACAAGTTCATTTAAGAATATGCATGACTGCCTTGATCAATTACCATTTATCTGTAATCGATTACCAAGGCTTATTTCATAACTGAGACTATCTGTTGTAATCGATTACATCATGTATTAATCGATTACATTGCTCATGAAAATTTTCCAAATTGTCTCAAGAACATTTTAATTGATTACTTGTTATATTAATCGATTACATATCATAAAATAATCGATTACATAACGTATTAATCGATTACATTCTGTTATATCTGTTTTCTATTTAAAAGCTTTTGGATTTGTGCTTTGAGATACAACTTACATTATGAGTTTACGAATTACTCAACACCTTCTAAGCTTTCAAAGGTCCAAGAAACAGATTTTCTGACTGATACATTTCTTGTTTGAGATCAAAAGTTTACATACTTCATTGATGATGTGTCAAGATAAGATCCTTGAAAAGAACTTCAAGAGAGTTGATTTTCTGTTCACCAACATTCATGCAACGTGGAATTGATTGGTAACACTCATTCATTCAATTAATTCACTAAGGATCACAGGTTGTGTCTCTCTTAAACTTTTCTAGTTAATTGTTTTGTTTAAAGTTTGTGTAAGGCTAAGATCAAAATAATTTTCTTTCAAGCTTTATAGAGTAGTGTCCTCTAGGGGTAAAAAATTGAGTAGAGTTCTCAAGTTCTTTGTGATTTGATTTCTAATAGGGTGTTAGAATTTTGATTCTTTATCTAGGGTGGATAAGGAAAGTCACTTGTAACAGCTTGTAAAATAAAAAAATTGATTTAGTAGAACTCTAATCTAGTTTGATTAAAAGAACTGGATGTAGCTTCTCTTGAGAAGTGAACCAGTATACGTTTATGTGTTGATCTCTCTATCTCTTCTTGTTATCTTGATCTCTTGACAATTATGATTTCTTTCTTAATCAACAAGTGTAGATTTTTGTCATTGATTCCTTGGACTAAGTGGTTTGGTTGAATTGGAGTTTCATTGATTTTAAAAAGTGATAAAGATCCTTTAAATATGATTTTGTAAAAGTCTTAAAAGATCAAGTTTATACAAATTCACCCCTCCTCTTGGTATTTAGGTGTATTCACATTGTTTTCAGAATTCTATGGCATCGAATGAAGTCTGGGATCTTGTTCAGCTGCCTGATGGTGCAAAGGCCATTGGTTGTAAATGGGTCTACAAAACTAAGAAAGACTCATCATGCAACATTGAGAGATATAAAGCAAGGCTCATAGCCAAAGGATTTAATCAAAAGGAAGGAATCAACTACAATGAGACATTCTTTCCTATGACTAAGAAAGATTCCCTTCGCATCATTCTGTTACTGGTTGCACATTTTGACTTAGAGTTGCAAGAAATGGACGTGAAAACAAATTTTCTCAATGGAGACCTAGAGGAAGAGGTTTATATGAAACAACCTGAAGGATTATCCTCTAGTGAGGGTGAGAAATTGGTGTGCAAGCTTAAGAAATCTATATATGTATTGAAACAAGTCAGTGGTACTTAAAATTTCATGACGTTATTTCTTCATTTGGTTTAGTAGAAAATGTTATGGATCACTATATATACAAGAAGGTCAGTGAGAGCAAAACTTGTTTCCTTATTTTAAATGTGGATGATATTTTACTTGTAACCAATGACAAGGGTTTGCTATATGAGTTGAAACAATTTCTCTCTGAAAACTTTGATATGAAGGATATGGGTCATGCCTCTTATGTTATTGGTACCAAAATACATAGAGATAGAATAAGAGGTGTTCTTTGTTTATCTCAAGAGACCTATATCAATAAATTTTTGGAAAGATTTAAAATGAGTGATTGTTCACCAAGTGTAGCTCCCATTATGAAGGGTGACAGGTTTGATTTAAACCAGTGCACGAAAAATGATTTTGAGCGGGAACAAATGAAGGACATTCCTTATGCTATAGCTGTTGAAAGCCTTATGTATGCTCAAGTCTGCACAAGACTTATATTGGTTTTGTGGTTGAAGTGTTAGGGAGATATCAAAGTAATCCAAGTTTAGACCACTGGAAAGCTGCAAAGAAAGTAATGAGGTACATTCAAGGGACTAAATACTACATGCTTATATACAGACAAACTGATAATTTGGAAGTGACTGCTACTCTGATTCAGACTACGCTGGCTGCATTGATTCACGAAAGTCAACCTTAGGATATTTTTTATGCTATCCAGTGGAGTTGTGTCTTGGAGAAGTGCCAAGCAGACTTTGACTGCTACTTCCACTATGGAAGCTGAGTTCCTATCTTGGTTTAAGGCTACTTCACCTGGTGTATGAATAAGGAGTTTCATTTATGGGCTTAGAGTATGGATTCCATTTCTAGGCCATTAAATATATACTGTGACAATTCAACTATTTTTTTATGTCTAAGAATAACAAAAGTGGGAGTCGAAGTAAACACATCGACATTAAGTATCTAGTCATAAGAGAGCGTGTTAAAGATAAATCAGTGGTCATTGAACACATTAGGACTGAATTAATGATTGTAGATCCTTTAACTAAATGCATACCACCATTGAAATTTAAGGATCATGTAGAAAGAATGGGACTTGGTTCCTATATGTAGTTTTCGTTGTAAGAAACAATATTATATTTAATGAAATTCTATTTGTGATGTTTTCTCATTCAATTTATGCGCATATTAATTTATTTTGAGAAACATCAATAAAGTTTGGACATAGAATAAATATTGGGTTTATTCATTAAGTTATATGAGTTTGAGAAATATAATGCAATGTAATACATGAATATATAATACTCGTACATATTAGAGGACTTGTCGTCATGATTCATGTATTTTATTTCTTGTTAAAGTATATGACAAGATATGTGGATCAAGTGGGAGAATGTTAGTTCCTATAGTCTTGGTGACAAACCAAGATTGAGTCATAAAGTGGTCCACTATGGTAAACTGCATTCCCACTATTTCAGCAATATTCAAATTTTAGATATTTTTATAAGAGCCCACGTTTTATGCACATAGCAACTAACTCTCTGATGGTTTGAGTTAGTTCTATATATAGTATATGTTTGGGGTCCCTGAACTCACTCTTAAAAACAGCAATACACCAATTGTGCTAGACAACAAGAGTTTGGAAGACTCGTAAATACTTTCGTGGCATTTTACAGTGCATCAGAAGCATAGTAATGGTTGGAGGTATATTGTGACCCTCTTCATTTTCCGTATTGATCTAATTGCTAACGTTTGTAGTGATTAGCATGATTAGATCATTTAGATTTTATTCTTATAGTAACCACATTGGGTTCTCGGATTCTCAAACTATCTTGCTGATGGAACACAACGGGTATCATTAAATACTTCTGCATCATTGGGAGGTAAGATAGATTCTTGAATATGTGAACTACAACATCTCATTTTCTTAGATCTCAGTGATAATGACTTACAAGAAAAGATCCCAAGATGCATTGGTTCACTTAGTAAATTGATAGAGTTGAAACTTGCATTGAATCAACATGTTGGTTCAGTTCCTCATACTCTAGCAAACCTTTCCAATTTGCAAAATCTTGACCTTTAGGATAATTATAATTTGGTTGAAAATGACCTTGAATGGCTTTCTCACCTTTCTAATTTGAGATACCTTGGTCTCTCAAATGTCAATCTTAGTAGAGCTGTTGATTGGCCATCATCAATAAGTAAAATCCCTTCTCTTTTGGAGCTTTCTTTAGATCACTGTGCGCTACCTCAAGTCAATCCTAAATCTTTTTCCTACTTTAATTCTTCCACGTCTCTATAAATCCTTAGTCTTTTGAAAAATGAATTAAACTCTTCAATTCTATCATGGGTGCTTAATGTTAGCAAAGTCCTCACATCTCTTGATCTCTCATGCATAATAAATTTTTTCTCACTTTGTGTCAATCGAAGCAATTGATCTTGCGTAATCATAAATTTTCTGGCCAACTCCTCTACTACTTACCAGAAATTTGTTTTTCACAACATAATTTAGAGTCGTTGAATCTCGTCTTAAACCATGGCCCACTTCTTGATTTTTCAAGGTTTTCGTCCTTGGAGACACTATCACTTCAAAATCGGGTTGCACCTTGTCAACTGCAGTCATTATATGCATCATAGTGTATTTTGGGGCCTCAATTTCCAACCTGGCTCAAATATCAAAGGAAACTTTAGGTGTTGCAAATCTCTAATACTAATATTGTGGATTTGATTCCTGAATGGTTTTGGGACATGTCTATAAGTTTGTCATACTTAAATTTTTCACATAATAAACTTAGTGGAGTCTTAGAAAAATCATTACAAAGTATAAAATGAGAGGATATAAGCATATGGGATTTTAGTTTCAACAATTTGTCTGGTCCACTGCCTCATTTTCCTCAAAAACTATATGGTCTATTTCTATCAAATAATATGCTCTCAGGGTTTATGTCTTCCTTTTGTACAATGGCCCCAAAGCATTTAACTTATCTTGACCTATCTAGTAATTTACTAGCAAGACCACTTCCAAATTGTTGGCAAAAATTTTGAAGTTTGAAAGTTCTGAATTTGGAAAGCAACAGTTTATCTGGGAGAATACCCAAGTCATTTGGCACTTTACAACAAATTGAGTTGATGCATTTAAATAATAACAACTTCTATGGTGAAATTCCTTCTTTGAGTCATTGTAGAAGTTTAAAACTCATTGATTTTGGGGATAACATTCTCGAAGGAACCTTACCAATGTAGGTAGGCCATAGCCTGGATGGTTTAATTATATATTTTGTGATTACGAGCTAATAAGATCCAAGGAAGCATACCTACAAGTCTATGTAATTTATCATTGATCTCTCTGGTAACCATTTAGCAGGTGAGATACCCCCAAGTCTAACAACACTTATTAAACTAGTTGGCTTAAATCTTTCAGGAAACAATCTCACAAGATTCATTCCCAACAACATCGATCATATGAAAATGTTGGAATCACTTGACTTGTCTAGAAACAATCTTTATGGTAGAATGCCAACAAGCTTTACAAATTTGAGTTTTTTCAGTTACATGAACTTGTCTTTCAACAACTTATCAGGAGAAATTCCGGTAAGCACTCAACTTCAATCATTTGATGCCTCTACATATGTAGGGAACAATGGGCTTTGTGGCCAACCACTCACAAACCAATGTCCATTGGATGTCATCCCACAATCTAGAATAGTTGATAAAAAATGTTGCTCAGGAAAATGAGGATGAATTCATAAATTTTGGGTTTTATGTTAGACTTGGGTTGGGATTTTGTGTTGGATTTTGGGGTGTATGTGGAACTCTAATTATAAAAATTTCATGGAGACACGCCTATTTTCAGTTGTTAAACATCATAAATGATATGCTATATGTAACAATTGTTGTCTTCACAACCAAAATGAGAAAGAGATTCAAAATCAAAGACTAAAAGGTAAAGTGTTTTACAACTTTTTTTAATCAAAGCTTTTATCCTAATAATTAAGACTAAAGTGTAAAGTGTTTCACAACTTTTATTTTGCTATAATAGAATCCTAATGATTCATTGCTTATCATGCACAATGCAATTTTTTGAGAAAAACAATCTATTCATAAGCTGGCATATAATCAAAGCTTGTTGAGATGATGACTTTCTTCCTTTAATGTTTGGTAAGTAAAACTCTCTTTGAGATAGTGATGTGCTGCAAAGTTTTGGTTAATGTCAAGGGAGATATTTGTACCATTTGACACGTGCAATCGTGTAAGGCTCCTGAGATTTTGTGCTAAATTATGCCAAACTTAATAACATATATTTTATTTGTGAATAAATTTGTATGATCGAAAATAATTTAATATCATATTATCTTAAAATGCAATGAAAATAATACATATTGCTCGTGGGCATTCTATATATTGTCATATATTTTTTATTATGTACTAGTCAGAGGTTATCGCATGCAAATCAGGGTATATATTTTTACTACATATTATTGTATGTATTGTTTTTGTGCTACTGCCCCTTATGATGACATAGTTCAATACTTTGAACATACACAAGTACTTGTAATTTCTAGGATTTAGTAGAAATATTGTGAAAAGTGGAAAACATTATATTCTTTAATTAACATTGGTGATCCTAAGTAATATGTTTATAGCAAGTAGCTTGGTGTAAGAAAGACGCATGATATATGTGATAACCAGGTAGTGAGTGGTACTATATTTAGCAAACATGTGGTTAAAGGTTAACTACTAAGTGTTCTTACCAAAATTTGGAAGTGGCACATGTCAGGGTGAGCGTGAGCCAAGATGGGTTCCAGATCCTGCACGTCGGATGATGAGTCAACCTTGTTAAGAAGGGAACTTGCAAAACAAAGGAGAGGACTCTGACACTCAAGTACATCAATTATATGAGAGTATGAGAAAGTGTGAGAGTGAGTTGAACGTATAAGTGCTCAAGTATCTGTGAATGAGTGTATTCAGCTGTGTGTGCCGATGAATTGTGTGTTAAAGAGTGAGACGGGACCTGTATTTATAGCGTGGAGAGGGAGCCCCCAATCCTTGTTTGTCAGGGCTGTTACAATAAGTAACAACCCTTGTAGATAATTATTAACCTATAGATAAAGGCTAACAGATAATTCCAGGTTATAGATAATTAAGCTTACAGACAATGTGTACCTTATAGATAATCTGCAACTTGTAGATAATATGATGGCTTGTAGATAATTAAGTACTTGTCATTTGATAAGGTGGTTACAACATTATCAATAACATTTGGATAATAAAGCATTAAAGATAACCTGTTAGGCTTAACAGCCCGACTACTGAAGGCAGACATTCGTACTCCTATAGCAGGGTTGACGTGGAGGGTTGACACGTGTACTTTGTGGACCCTGAACGGTACATGAGCCCCTCAAGCTCTGAGCCATCTTGCGGGTGTTGCGAAAACCGCACACTACGGTAAGCGCACCGATCGTTTCAAGTAATAAAATAGGTAAGTGGGTATCGTTCTCCACAGGGATTGGGGTGAAGTTCACAGTAATATGAAATCAATGTGATTGAAAGTAAACACAGAAAATGTTGAAAGAAAGTAAGTTGATTGATTGGTTGAGTGAAAACAGAAATTAAAATAGATAGTAAATTAAATTAAGAAGTTACCAATGGAAGAATAATTATGGTCAGGCGCAATCCCCTCTGATTC
>PYAF01004747.1:159243-172710 GCA_007407185.1 Glycine tomentella | reverse complement strand
AGAACCAACGGTTAGAGCTCGAGTTTCTTACCTCTGTGATGTCCAGAAACACCAGGGAATCACTTTCCCTAAGGTAGCTCGCTCAATCAGGCTTCCTTCGCCTTTAAACTCCAAGCTCCCAAAGGTTCTCTCAGAGAAATCAAATCTCACTATTTATCGACGATTCTCACGAATCAATCGGGGGTATTCTCTCCTTTCGAGGCTCTGATCACTTTCTCAGTTGGGTCAGAGGTGTTTAGATGAACAATGAAGGAGATACAAAGCTCATAGGCTCATCAATGGAGGTTTCTCTCTTTTCTTCTCCCTCATTTTCGTCCAAATGAGCTATTTATATAGGCCTGCCCGAAGCCCCGCGCTGATAGCGCCGTTCTCACGCTGATCGCGCCACATCCCGCGCTGACAGCGCCACATGCTCGGTTAATCCACGCTATTAGCGCCAAAGCCACGCTGCTAGCGTGAAGTGGCCGTAAGGATTGGCCTGAACCAGGTTCTCCGCGCTGACCGCGCCAATTCCCGCGCTGGTCGCGCCACTGGTTCGAATGGTCCACACTGTTAGCGCCACAAACCACGCTATTAGCGTGAACTGGCCGCAAGGAATGCCCTTGCTTAAGCATCCCGCGCGATTAGCGCCATAACCCGCGCGGTTAGCGTCGCATGCCTGAAACAGTTTTCTCAACTTTTTCTCAAGCTTTAACTGAATACTCTTAAGCATATCTATGATCCTTAATCATGAGCTTAATCTAAGCTTAATCACATGATTATAAATCCAGGCATTACAGTCAGCCCTCTTTTGAAAAACTCGCCATCAGGACGACATTGTAGCTGACCTTCCTTTTTAGGCGTCGAGCTTCATTCTCATCTGATGGTAACGCCCCTTGTATTAGAAAATTTTTATAAGGAGTCATCCAGTTTGGTTCCTCCTCATCGCCTGCCATGACCTCTTGGGTGTCTATAGTGCGATCATGGAGTGTCTCCTTAATGATAATCTTGAGATGTCCGATCTTTTTTGTGCTAACCAACTTAGAGAGCATGTCTGCTCTTGTGTTGCTCTCTCTTTGTATGTGATACATCTCGAAACACTCAAAATTGTCGATGAGCATTCTCACAGTGCGATAATACTCGAGGAGCATTGTCTCTTTAGTATGGTATTTGTTGGTGACCTATTCGTTGACTAGTTGTGAGTTAGTGTATCAAAATTATGTTATGCACAAAATGATTTAGAGGAGTTGGATCTCAACTTTAATCCATCATTAAGTGGGCCACTTCCTTAATTTTCTAGGTTTTTATCCTTGAAGACACTATCACTTCAAAACACCAATACCGTTGGCCATTATCATTTGATCACTTGCCCCGTCTTGAACATTTGGATATTCGTTTAAATCAATTGAGTGGATCATTGCCTGTGTGACGTCACTAAATTTGCCTCACTAGATTATTTGGATCTTTTCTATAATCAATTGAATGGGACACTTTCCTGTACTGTTGGGCAACTTTCTAATCTCTCGGTCTTTGTCTCTCTTCAAATAAGTTGAATAGCAATATTAATGAAGTGCATCTGTTACGCCTACCTAGATTATGGATATTGGATGTGAGCGAAAATTCACTTTCATGTAACATGAATCAAAATTGGGTTCCACCTTTCTAGCTGTATGCATCGTCCTGCATTTCGAGGCCTCGATTTCCAACCTGGCTCAAATATCAAAGGAATCTTCAGGTGCTGCAAATCTCTAATACTGGTATTATAAATTCAATTCCTGAATGGTTTTGGGATGTATCTTCACATTTGACATACTTAAATGTTTCACATAATAAACTTAGTGGAGTGTTGTCAAAATAATTACAAAGTATAAAAACAGAGTAACGATATGTATGGGACTTTAGATTCAACAATTTAAGTGGTCCACTGCCTCCTTTTCCAGAATATATGCTATATTTCTCTCAAATAATATGTCCTCAGGGTCTGTATCTTCCTTCTGTGCAACGTCACCAATAAATTTAATTTATCTTGACTTGTCTAGTAACTTACTAATAGGGCAACTACCAAATTGTTGGAGAAATTTCAAAGTTTGGATGTTCTGAATTTAGCAAACAATAGATTATCAGGATGAATACCCAAGTCATTTCTCGATCCATTTAAATAACAACTTCTCTGGTGAAATTTCATCTTTGGCTTTTTACATAAGCTTAAATTTCATTGATTTTGGGGAAACCCATAGTCACATAATTCGCGGTTCCGATACGTGGTACGGGTACAGGTTTTATACGCGGTCTTAAGAAGAATTGGTATGCGGGGATATATATAGTTGGTACACTATTTAAATTTACAATACGTTGTAATATATAAATTCGTAAGATAATTTTTTTATCTAGCTAAAAATTATAATTTACACAAAATAAGTATAAAATCATTAATAAAACATAACTTCAAATATTAAATAGGAAAAAAAATTCAATAAAAAAATCTGTACAAGTTACATAATTGATTAGTATTTAAATTTAATCAAAAATTTAAATATTTTACTGAAAGTAATACAATACACTACAAAAAATGAAATATTTTATCAAAAAATTGTTTTAATGTGGTTTAATTCCCAAGTGCCTCCTTTGTTTATAGAACCATCAATGAAAGTCGGTCCCTATTCCCCATTTTTCAAGACCGTTCGTTCTTTTCTTCCGCACATGATTCCATCTCTTCTGCCCCTTCCCGAAGCGCTGTGAATGGATTTTCGAGAAAAGCTTCTCTTTTTCGTGGGTTAGCTGTGAATGGGCTTTCAAAAGTTCCTAAGTTGCATTCCTTTCATCTTCATTTCTCTCTCTGTTCAATTATTTGTGTTGTTCATCTCCTGAAATTTCAAGACCTGCAAGCTTTTCATTTCCAGGTTCGTCTCGCTCAAGAATTCAATAACAAATTTTGGCATCCCTGGTCGAAAACGAATTGTGAATTGGTATGTACGTACATGATAAACCACTTTTTGAGTGAATTTTTGTGTTATTTTATATATATTGTTTAGCAGAATTTATGTTTAGACACTAATTTTATATTATAGAAATACATCAGTTCAATTGGATGAAAGAATTGAAAATTACACAATTTTATAAAGATTTAAAAATTCTATTTTTGATCACATTCGTAATAAATCAGTATGATCATAGTCAAATGATAACCTTTCATAATAACATCAAAGATCATGCAATGGTCGTGGTAAGCTTACCATGATCATGGTAAATTGATGAAGGTCGTGATAAATCACAAGGTCGTACTCAATCCATAAATGCTTTAATGTCACTTATGACTACGATCGTGTATTGTGCCTTTTCATGCACTATCTTTAGCAAGCTATATATAGGTTTCTAAATTTTGTAAAAACATTCTTTAACTCAATTTTTATCCTTTACAAATTTGAGAGAACCTTGAGAGTTGAAGAACAACTATGATGGATCGTGATCATCATTACTATCTATTGATATGTCTATATTTATTTTGTATAAGATTGTTAGTGTTACTTTGATCACGAGTGATTAGTCTCTCTAATTCGGAAGTTATGATGTAATTGTTCAATTATATCATTCTCTTTATTTTTAATTAAATTCTTCATCATTTTATGTTAATTATTTATCTTTCTTATTTTACTATTTATTTGGAATCGACCATTTTAATATATAATCAATTGCATAGTAGTGATCATTTGCTTGTAATTGATAGATCTAGATAAAGAATATTTTATATCAAATTGTATAATCAAACTGTTTGGATAATCTCTAATAGATTAATTAATTTTTAATTAATTATTCTTGGAAAAATAAAAAGTTGCAATTTCATTAATTTAATTAGTCAAAGAAAAACTTGCATTGGGTAGGTTGCAAGTGGAGTCTTTCTCATAATCTATTTATAATATTGTTGTGCAATCCATGAGCATAAGCATTGGAAGATTTACACCAATGAGTCATAAACACACACATGAGTGTGCTTAGTATAACACTTTAACTCAAAACTTTAATGTTCACATTTATAGGTCTTACCATCATTTATATAATGTTCAACATTTTAATTTTTATCTCATATGAGACTTCACATCACACTCATACTCCAACAAATATATAAATTCTGAATTAAACTACAATGTGATGCCGCATCAATATTGTATTATTTGGGTTTGGCTATTTGAAAACTAATTACACATATGGGGCAGTAAGACACGCTCATATTAGGCGTGACCGGTCACGCCAAATCTGGGCGTGACTCCCCATTGCGCCACGTGTCCAGATTGCCACGTGTCAGGCATATGTGCATTTGTAGTGATATCGTAGTATAAACTTCAAACGGTCATAACTTTTGATAGAAATGTCTGATGGAGGCATACGATATGTCAAAATGCTTGAAATTCAGAGGGGGGGCCTGAGCAACTATCCAAAGGGAAGTTGCTTCACCATTTTTTCCAAAAAATGCCTCTAAGTGTCTCAAAATTAGGATTTAAAATTCGTGCTTCCAAAAATTTCATTGTTTTTCTATTTTTTAATAATTTAATTAGTTAATTCAATGTCATTTTTTATTTTTTAGTTATTTCTCTTAATTTCGAGCGTTTTGACATATCGTACACATTGATCAGACATTTTTTTATCAAAAGTTAGACCATTTGAAGGACATATTGTACGTCGTTCTAACTTTTTTCGATATTCTAAATTTTATATGGTCTTGTTTAATATTTTTTGGTTTTTTTATATAATAACTCCATTTATCCCAAAGCACATGCATTCCTAACTTTTCCGCACTCATTCCACACTTTACCACTCATTCCACTTATCCCAAAGTGCACTCACCACACAATAATTGAAATTCTAGCACCTTATTAATTCCAAAGCACACTTGGAGCGGTGAAACATTGCAGAACTCTAGAAATAGAAGTGGAACTGCGTGAGACAAGGTGAATCAAATTGTATTGCGCTTACCCAGAGAGATAAAGATGGCGACGATGATGGAGAAGGAGATCACATAACCCAACTTACTCGCATGATTGATCATTCACCATGAAAGATGAACGATCATTTCTAATTCTCATTCTTGTTTGGATGCCTATGTTTTGACCACACTAATTTTATACAATTAAGTCACTGATTGGCAGAAAGTCTGAGTTTCGGTGTAACTTCGATGACGCGTACTTTTGACTAGAACAAAAAGAGAAAAAGGGGATTGTATTCTACTTTTTTTAAAAAAGAATTATCAAATTATGAGAGGATGAAAGAGATGATGAGAGAGATGAGGATAATGTGTTTAATGGGTAGTCTCAATATAAAATGAGAAGTATCAAAATATAATATTTTATTTAAAATGTTTTCTATATTAAAAAATTATTTAAAATTTTAAAAATATTTTTTTCAAATTCCAAAATAAAATTTAAAATTTTTATTAAATAAAATATTATATTAAAAATTAGTTATATAAAATTTAGAAATTATATTAAATAAAATCATATAAAATTAAAACAAATATACTAAATAAAAAAATATTAAAAAAAAGTAAAAAAGATCATATTAAATAAAATCATATGATGAAGATCGATCAAAATATACTTTAAAATTAGATAAAAATAACAATAAATGATATTTTACGTCAAAAATTAAAACACGTCAATTTTAATCTTTATGTCAGTCGCTAACAGTTCTTGCGACGGAATACTATGGTCGCAAACATAAAAAAACAAAAAAGAAACATAATATTCTGTCGCTAAAACTGTTAGCGACCGAATTATTGATGGATTTATAGATAAATTTAGAGACGGACTTAGGCGTGACTCAAGGGAGTGTCACGCCTAATTTGGACGTGTCTCCCTTCCCCAGATTGATAAATAGTTTCAAAACAGTCACAAATTGATAATTAATTATTAAAAAAATATTATTTTGGTTCTTTTGTCCTATTATTTGCTATGTCAATCTTTTTTCTTACATGTTATTACAAGACAAATTGTACCTTCTTTTACCTCACCACTCTACCTCTCTCATTTTTATTATATTGTTCTAAACCGCAATGTAATAGAATGATCTACTTATCCTTTCCAAAAAAAAAGAAATTGATCCTTCTTTCCACAAAATTAAGCCTTCGACATTGGTTTATATTATTTGCGCTAATGGAGGTTTCAAGTTCAAGCCACTTCTCATTGCCGAAGGTGATAAAATGAAAGGTAAAATATGTTATTAGTCCCTCAATCATTCAAAGTTTTTATTTTTAGTCTCAACTAAATATTGACTAATCTTGGTTTTCAAACTATTTCCATTTAGTTTTAGTTCCTGCAATTAAGTTCTTCCATGAAAGATGATATAGCGGCCGATTTGTGACAATTTAATTTTCTGGCTTGTTAAAAATAAAAACTGCCAAAAATTATGACATTAGATCCACAACAAAAGTGCAAATGAACAATTACAATGAGTTCTAGTACATTCAATTCAATCACAAATGCATTTGTTTTAACAAAACCAATTAGATCCACAAATAAGCACACAACTTGAGAAGAAAACGGATCCAAGAATATCTTTCAAATAAGTCACTGACATTTTTTGACAATCTTTATCCACTAAAAAATGGTTCCACACATTTTAAATATTTCCACCAAATAATTTTTGGCATTTTTTAATTAGCAGAATAAAAAAATTATCACAAACCAACTACCATGTCATCATTTAACGGTAGAATTTAACGATAAGGACCAGAAACCAAATTAAAAAATAGTTCAGAGACTAAGACCAGCCACCATTTTATTGAAGGACTAAATACAAAAAATCTTGAATAATTGAGATACTAAAAACTATTTTACCCTAAAATGAACCTTACTCATATCAAAATTAACTCTTGAATCAATGTTTTTGCTGATGAAGTTTTCAAGTTCACGCATTACAACATTTAAGGCATCCATAAAATAAATCTCCAACTCTCCAAGCTTCCAAATTGGTATGTTTTTTTTCTCATCAGAATTTATATATTATAAATAGATATGAGTAAAATATTTCTTATTAGACGCAAACAATCCTCTCTTTTTTTAGCTAACTTTGGTGTTGATTTAGTCCAATCTATTTCTAATATTATATTTGAGCCTAGCTAGTCTAGATGTTGTGCCGCATGAAACAATCTTGTTCTACAAACTTCATGCTCTAACTTCCAAACGTCCAATCCTTAGAGTATAGATGTTTCATTTTAACTAGGAATATAATAAAATAAAAAAAAATCTTTACTAGACTTTGGACAATATTCCATCCTTGAACTAAATTTTGAAGTGGAGTTAGCCTCAACCCATTTACAACAATAATATATAACTCAGTAACTTTATCTAACGATAGTTACTAATACTTTATCGGAAAAACATTTAATCAGACTATTGCAATACCATTAAGTGCCGAACATGTTCTATTGCTAGGGAAATTTATAACACAAGCTATTAACAAACGTTTTAAAATACATGATTCAATCTCTTTTAAATAGGATTGGGATAAAAGAATAAAGAAAAAAAAAAAAAAAAACTCTAGAACTATAATAGCAAAGAACACATTACACGGGAGACTGAACATGTCGCAAGCCTTTATACAATTTAGAAGAACAACTGTACACAGGGACAGGGTTGCTTCTTTCTTTATTTTACAATCAACCCATCAGATCTTTTACATCGATTTTCTAGTTGGCCAATAACCCTGCCACTCTAGCATCTGAAAGTATGAACATATCTGAACTGTGGACTTGTATAGAAAATTTCAAGAAATCACTCACGTTTAGTTATACTATTCTTAATCAGGGCAAAGGCATCACTGTATACAGCCACAACATTCGCGAAGACTGCGAGGACTATCATAAAGACTGATAGAATCTTGTCTTTTTTAGTTGCAATGTTGTATCGATCCCTGTAGTAAGTAAACAAAAGTTTAATGGTAATATGTTGAGGTAATTAATCAGAAGCAAAAGCATAGACAACAAGCAGTTTTTCATGCATGACCAAGTGGCTGTTAAGCACAACCAATCAAAAATACAGGAAAACTTCAGCAAGGGCTTTGTTATCTTTTTTATGTAGATATAACCAAAATGCATTTTGCCTCTTCTAACATTGCCTTTTTTGTTGTCTTTTTCAATTGTTATTTTTATGTATCTTGAGTTCTTTATTAGTTGTGCAGCTTGTGCCTAATAGACATTAGGACTGTTCATTCTAGTATTGCTTGCTATAAGGGAATGATAACTATCTCAATATCCTTAAATCATTACTCCTCCTTTGGTAAGGCTTCATCAATTTCCCATAATTTTATTTGTATAGACTATATTGACTTAGTGGTATGCTTGTAGTGGACAAATACCAGTATTTTCTGCAGTTTGATACGTCAGGAATTCTAACTATTCAGAACCATGTTACTATTTATCAGATAAATTAGCTTAATGCCATATTCCCTGGCTAGTTATTTCCTGTGTAATTTAAAGAATAAATCCTACAATTAAGCACGTTAATCATATATGTAATTCTATTTAGGTCTAGTTTAGATAAACTTATTCATAAGCACTTATAGGAAAAAAAAAAAAAAAAAAAAGAAGGTAATATAAATTGAAATCCTACCATAAACTAGAACTAAGTTATGCAGTTAACTTTTGTAGAAGTTCTCTCATCTAACTTCTTCAAAGTTGAAGAGCACAAATTGATTTTAGCTTTTGGAAGAAGTTCAATTCATTTTACCCTTTTATTTTTTTCTCCTATATGTGCTTGTGGAAAAGTTTATCCAAATACGACCTTTTTTTCCTCTTCCCTTACAGAGAACATAAAAAAATAAAAAATGTTGGACACCAAATGCATTGCTGAACTAAAAAAAGTCAGGCACCAAACTCACCTTAGGGTGATGGCAGATGGAAATATGAATGATAAACATGCAGCAGCTGTTGCTCCGGTGAACTGGAATATATCCCAAATGCTGGGTATGAAATTTGCTCCCAAAAAGGCAGCAACAATAAGGACCATAGTAATTAATGCAAATCTGAAGTTATCTAGAACCAAAGGCCTAGATGATGGAAATATGAGACCATCAAGGTTGATCCGCACTGCATAGAAGACAACTGGAAATACAAGCACAAGATGTGCAGCATAGCTAAAACGAACAGCACCATTGAGCACAGAACCAAAAGGAATTCCAAGATCAATGTCAAAATTGGCAAGCACATCATCAAGAGTTCCTTCACCAAATAGGAGGAACCCAAAGAAGCTTGTTAGTAAGTACACTGAAGCACATAGAGCAAGGGAAGTACGCACAATCCCATGTATCTGCGAGGAGTCCTCCAGTTCATTATCTATGCTGTGAACTGCCAATAAAGAGTGTATGCATTGCAATCATCAGACTATATATCCATGAAGCAAACAGGTAGATCAGTATAGCTAACTGCAGTCATGTCATGCTCCCCCACATAACTGAAACTTTTGCAACGGTGTCTAATAGCAGCTGGGAAATCTGCTTAAAATTTCTCTGACCACTTTAAGCAACCAAGCATAGGATCCAAAACGTATACTTCCATTTATCATGTTATTAACTCAAAATATAGTATATGATCAACAGGATGAAGAAATTTAGGAGCCGTTTGGTTTAACAAAACATTTTATGTTTTCACTTTGTTTCTTGTTTTCTAAAATTTATACATGAAAACTGAAAATAGAAAACAATAGAAAGGTGATTTCACTGTTTTCTGTATAAACACTTAAAAACAAGAAACAAAATGAAAATATAAAACATTTTCTCAAACACAACGGTTCCATGTCCCAGTTTAATATCATGGTGAACAGCCAGAAACAAACAAAAACAACTTTTGCCAGTCATAAATTGACATGCATGGTACAAACCATTTTACTTTCATCAATATTTTCTTTTCAAATTAGTTGGACAAGGACAAGGGTGAGTCTCACACAGTGGGGTTTACGGAAGGATCTGCCAGATTGACCTCACAAAATTCTTTATGTAAATTAATTACAAAACTATAGTTACATGTTTCAGTTTTCAATAAAAACATTAAAACAAGGGTGATTAGTTGAATTCCAAACAAAAGGTCTGAGAAATTTGCATACCATTGAAGTGGCATAAATAGGCTGTCACAACCACAGGAGTTACAGTGAACAGTTCAAAAACTGAGGCTACATCAGTAATGATCGGGAAGAGTCTGGGCATCCCAATGCCTCCAATTGAAATCTTGAAAATTGAGATTCCAACAGCAATGACAAGAAAAGCAACTGCTAAGCCAAATGATAATGCAGAAGTGTATCTCAACGAATCTGCAAAATCCACAAAGCACACCCATATAATCTTCATTGATTTGTCATATAACATATAAGCTTAAACCTATTCACCAAAAAAAAAAAAGCTTAAACCTAAGTATGTCATGACAATAGCTCTACCTCGGTCCCATCACAAAACTTGAAGAAAAAAAATAAAATTCCTCAAAGTATTTAAAATATATTGGTACCAGAATGCAAGATGTATACAGTACCAATGCAAGATGTACATGCTAATTGTCTACTATGTCATGTCACTCATGTGTCATACTCATAATATAGCATATATGGCAACAAAACAACACAGCTTTTCTAATTTTTCAGTTATTTGTTTGCTTAATTTCTGCCATAAACTATATATATTTTCAAACCATCAGAAAACTGAGAAATATAGAAACTAAAGCAATTAACATGCAACTAATAGAGTAATAGGGATTCCCGGCTTATCTCAAGCCTTAATGCTAATTTATCTTGGCTGTCAATACTTCCAAAAAAAATGCTTGAGTAATTTGAGATGACCAACAGTCATTGTAGCAACACCTAACATTGTGCTTATATTATCTTCTTATTTTTCACTTCAATTAATGAAAGAGAAGAACGCTCACCAATTCGCTTGAAGCATGACAAAGGTGCAAACACGGCAAATGTTGTAAAAAGAAGAACAAATGTACGTCCTGTCCACCAGTGAACTCCAAACCATCCTTCAAGTACACCAGAATGATGAATTTCACTAGAAGATGTTCCAGAAATCACATCACCTTCAATATAAACAACACAAAACTGAATTACAACCCAAATTTCTCATCTAAACAGATTGAGGGGATCAACTAAAATCTTAAGTTATGAATTAGACAAGAAGTCCACTGACATAAATTACGTTTTCCATTTCAAGAACAATGGAGATATGGTTCTTGACATTGGATACAACAAGAGCTGGATGGAAGGAGCTCTTGGAGTCAGACATGGCTGATGAGAAGCAAAAAGGAAGATGCAGAAGAAAAGAAAAGGTCGATGGTTAGGAGGAGAAGACAGGAAAGTTTCCTTGGTCTCGTGATCCCATAAAGGAATATGTTACGTGCTATTTCATTCAATAACCGTGAATAATATACAGGAGTACTAGCACAAATGAAGGCTCTATGTTAGGCTAATTTGACCTAATATAAAAGATATACACAGATATGGAAAATATTTACAATAATATTCTATCAATTTCCATACACGGTCAGTGTAAAGATCTTTATATTGCCAAATGCCAATTAATTAGAAATCACCTTAGAAATGACTTTTATCATACATGACAATGACAGTGTAAAAAATAAAAAATTAACACTATCTGTGCATTCTAATTAAATTCATAAAATCTTATGTGCTTAAGAATACAGTCTTCACCAATAATAATCATGTAAATAATCAGCATTCCAATGTTGTTGATTATAACGCATATCTGCACCATAGCTTTTCCAAATTTGCCAAATGAATCCCCCACGAGATTGCCATAAGAAGAAAGATTCCCTGCCCGGGAATTCCTGATCATGAACCCAATTGACTTCTCTGTCAACAAAGCAGTTAAGATAATAGCAAGAAGACCAGGCACCATCCCCAACTTTTTCACACATGCTGGCAACCCCATGATCCCAGCACCAATAGCTGTGGTGGATAAGTTGAAAACTGCCCCAGAAAATGAAGCAACATTGAATTCATCATAAGCATCATGAGTCTTAGGTATCAAAGGCGCCTTCTCATCAACAACTACTTTGTTCTTCCTTGATTTTGTCTTCTTTGCCTTGTGTTCAAGACTTCCAATAGTCATTTTCAGTTTTCAAGTTCTCTTTTTCCTTTACTAGAAATTTGAAACCAGCTTAGCTAATCTGTCAGAGACAAAATACACCCATTTTTTAAGTTAAAGCAAAGATTAATACTTTGGAGCAATTAGTTCAGCAAAATTCACATTCTCAATGATACAAACCTAAAAAAAATAATTCAAGACACCCCAGTATCCAGAAAGAAAATAAACACAATAAATATTGAAAATTTGAAACTCGAGAGGATCAACAAAACCCAGATCACCAAATGGCTCAGAATTCAAAACCCAAATCTATCTAACAAAACAAGCCCCGGTACCAACAAATGAGAGAGGTTTTGGGTGTGTTGGAAAAAGCTTGGAAATATGGAACCAGGGAAGAGAATGAAGAAAGAAGAGAAAAATTAGAAGCCAAAGGAAGTGTACGATGAAGGATGAACCTTTGCTTTGTATGCCAAACCAAGAGAAATAGAAGATAGAAACGAATCTATAATAGTGTTTGATTAAGATTATTGATAAATTTTTTTTTTGTAACCATGTAGGGTAATTCACGTGACAAGTGTTAATTTAATATAAAGTTGACCCAATTGCCAATTGACCAAATCGTAAGCCTCTCTCACCCATTGGTTGGTATTTGAAAAAGACAACATGCGAACTTTTTTTTCCGGGAATAAACCACTTTATTTAAAGAGTTTTACGGGGCTTTTATACAAATTTTATATTATTATAATTTTTAAGCTATCAATTTTTAAAATTTAATTAAAAATAATAATTTTATATTACTAAAGTTATGATAATTTATTCCTTAAAAAAAAGTGTTGATAATTTACGTATGATTATTTATTATTGTAAATTATTAATTTATTTATTTGTATAAAATGTATAAAAATAAAGTAATAGATTACTATTAGAAAAAAATTATTTGTCATGCCGTGGAAAATTCATAATAATTTTTAAAATTTTAAATAATTACTATTAAAGAAAGCATGTATTTTGGATTGCACATTATATATAGGTTTTTAAGGACAATGATACATGGCTTGGAGAATAAAAAATAGAAAAAATATATTTTCAAATTGATGATGTGATTAAGTTGCTTTAACATTGATTTTAGTTGTGTTTTTACTTAATACATATATATACAATGACAACGAAGTAGCAATGTAAGTGGTCAATAATTTTGATTCACAAATTCTTAGTTTTTTCCTTTTTCATATAAGTTTTCTATATACTTTTATTCACTACATTTTATAAAATTGCTGTATGATATATTTAATGGATTAAATATATGTTTTTTACACACGAACACTTAAATTGTTTCTATTATTCAAGCTACTTTTGTAATTATATTAAAAATGTAAAAATGTTAATTTAACATTTTGGATAATTTACATG
>PYAF01004747.1:142379-159143 GCA_007407185.1 Glycine tomentella | reverse complement strand
AATTACGTTCTACTGTATAACTTAATAATGAATTAATCTTTGAACTTTATGTCTTAATATCAAATTAGTCTTTACAAATTATAATTTAATAAAAAAATGGTCTCAAAAACTTAACAAACATAATTGTCACATTTTTTTACATATTTAGAAATTAAATCAGAATATTTGTTCATCCAAAAACTAAATTGTAATTGATTTACACATTTAGAAATCAAAATACTCATTTTTTTTAAATGTCAAGAAAGGAAAAAGAGAAGATATAATGTTTAAAAAAAAGTACATAATAATGATAATTTCTTAAAATATTATTTTTAAAGTAAAATAAATGTTAATCGTAAGGTAAAGTGCATTTTCTCTATTGGTTATGGTGTATTTAACTTGTTAGTAGTATTTTTTTAATATACTTTTATTAAACTTTATTAAATTCATTTAAATAATTTTATAAGTTATCATCCTAAAAATAATTATCAAACAAAACTTTGGATTCTATTCATGAGTGTTCCTAGGGGTGTTCATTGGTATGAGTTTGTGAACTCGAATTGACACAAATCGATTGGAATAACATGGATTGGGTCATTTATATATTTGACTCAAAATCGAACCAAACCGATCAAAATCGTTCATGTATGGGTTGGATCACGGGTTTAAATCTATAGATCCGATCAAAAAATTTAGACTTGTTTGGTATGACTTTAAATACTGCTAATATTGGGACTCCAAGTGTTGGAATTGTGAATGCTTATAATATTAATTGATCATATTTTGTTCATTTGTTTCAGCGAATCTGGTTGCACCAAAGCTTATTGCAAGAAATTAGTTTATAGGAAATAGTTGTGATTCAAACTATTATAGCAAATCTCGTTGAAGAATATTTTTGTTTTAATTTGTATTAGTCTATTTCAGAATATTATGTTGATGGTATTAAATTAATCAATTTTACTACTTTTAAGACATTTGATAATAGTGTGTTAGGGTAAATAGTCATTTTCATCTCTGAATGTGTAGAACACTGACAAATTCGTCCCCGAAAGATGAAAATTAAAATTTTAGTCCCCGAAGGTGAAAAAACTGCAAAAAATTCATTTATCTATTATTGTTAATGAAAGAGCCTATGTGGTATAAAAGGACGAAAATGTCACAAAAATGATTGTCAACATGACTCCTGAATAGATTGAACCAAAATTTTAATAAGTTTTCATAGGACCAAAATGTCAGTAATTTTCCATTGGTCTAATTTGTTAGACCCCAAATTTTGTTTCATTTAAGGATAAAATATAATTTAATTTTCATCTTTCCTTTTTTTTTGTTCTAACTTGTAAAATATAATTTAATTGTTCTATTGGACCTATTGATTCAAGAGGAGTCATGAAGTGTTGAACAAGGAATCAAGCTCTGGTGTTTTGTACTTTCAACATGCAACATTTCAAATATGCCATGGAAGCTTGAAGATCAAATTTAATTCATGTACAAGGGAAGAAATGATATCTGATAATCCAATGTGCATATCATGCATATCATTCATTTAGGATTGTTAGATTGAAACCTAGTAAAGAAGCATTTAATAAATGAAGGCAAACAAAATTCAAGTTTTGGGAAAAATGAAGTTTTTCTGTTTTAATCGATTACTGGTATGTCTTAATCGATTATTTTGTTCTTTGTGCATTCTGGAAAACAAATCAAGAACAATGTAATCGATTACATGTCGATTTAATCGATTACCTAGGCCAAACTTGAATAACAGACCTCCTGACATAATCGATTACAGGATTTCGTAATCGATTACACATTATGCCTATGGATTACATATTTTGTTGATTTGATCGATTACCTATTGATTTAATCGATTACATAGTGCATTTTAGAAAACTGATCTTCCTGTCATAATCGATTACCACAAATCGTAATCGATTACTCTGTGTTTTGGAAAATCATATGTTCCTGTCATAATTGATTACCACAAATCGTAATCGATTACTCTGTGTTTTGGAAAATCATATGTTCCTGTTTTAATTGATTACGTGGATGGGATAATCGATTATATTGTTCATTGTTCAAACCCAGGAAGAATCATGATCATTTTAATCGATTACTTTCTTGATATAATCGATTACATATGATAAATAATCGATTACAAGAACGGTTTAATCGATTATTATTAGTTAGAAAGCTTTATATATAAAGAACCCATTGCTCTGTTTTTCAAAGAAGTTGAACATTTTCGAATCAGAGCAATCAAAAATCGTCTTGAGCTTTCTTTTGCGAATTTTCTAAGATCAAAAACAACTTAGCTTCACCAAATTACAAATGGGATTTTGATTTGATAAGTGAAGCATCATTGAATTTCAAGGAATAAGGAAAGGGATGCATTGAGTTTGTCATTCCTTGTTTCAACCTGGTGAATCATTCATATGCATCTTGTTCATTGGATTATCAGGTGATTTCGTTCCTTATTCTTGTAGGGTTAAATCTTTAATTTGTTTTTTGCAAAGATTAGCTTTTGTAAATGGGTTTCTTTCAAGATAACTAGAGATAGGTTTTCTCTAGAGGTTGCTGAGTAGTGTTCTCAGTTGGGGATTGGTCTCTAAGGTTCCAATAGTATTTTGGATCTCTGAACTTTATCTAGGATTGATAAAGAGAGACTTGTAATATCTTGTAAGAATATTATTTGCAATAGTGGAACTCCATTCTAGAGTTGAGTGGAAGAACTGGATGTAGCTTCATAGTGTTTGAAGTGAACCAATATAAAATTGGCTGATCTTTATTCGTTTCTGTCTATCTCGTAATTGCTTTGGTTTGTGAATCAAATTACTTGCACAAAAAGATTTCTTTTGTCTATTGAATATCTTGATAGAGGAATTTGATTGAATAAAAGATTCTTGGTTTCAAAACATTTTTAAAGTGACAAAGATCCTCTGGAAACTCTTATTGTAATTTTTAAATACCAAGGTTCAACCAATTCACCCCCCTCTTGGTTGTTTTGAAGTATTACTATCGTTTTTAATTGGCATCAAGAGCTGGTACTTGAAAGTTACTCAAGATCACCTTTTCTTTTCAAAAAGAAATATGAATACTTCACAAATAACCTTTAGAGAGGGTGCCTCTTTAAACAGACCTCCTATGTTTGAAGGGGAACATTTTAGCTTTTGGAAAAATAGAATGAAAATCTTTATTCAATCAAATGACCCAGGAGCTTGGAATGCAATAGAAAAGGGTCCTTTTATTCCAAAGAAAACTGTGGCAAATGAATTGATTCCCAAAGAGTGGGATGAGATGACTGAGGCTGAACAAAGAGTTGCACAATATGATTTTAAAGCAAAAAATATGATCACCTTTGCACTTTCCTCTGATGAATTTTTCAAGACAGTGAGATGTAATAGTGCTAAGGAAATGTGGGAGATGCTTGAAATTACTCATGAAAGAACTGAGGAAGTTAGAAGATCAAGGAAGTATACTTTGATCCATGAGTACGAAATGTTCAAGATGAACACCAATGAGAGCATTTCTCAACTGCAGACCAGATTTACTCACATTGTAAATCATCTATTGGGTCTTGGAAAGGTCTTTGACACTGAAGAATTGAACATTAAAATATTGAAGTGTTTGACAAGACCTTGGCAACCAAAGGTTACAGCAATCAAGGAATCCAAAGATCTATCAAAGATCTCTATGGCAGCATTGTTTGGTAAGCTTCTAGAATATGAATTAGAAATGTCTCAACTAACATCTTGTGAAGATGCAGAAAAGAAATCCAGAAGCATTGCCTTGAAAGCTGTAACTTTAAAAGCTGAAAAAGAAGAGGAAACAAGTGAAGAGGATGATGAAGAAAATGTGAACTTGGTGGTCAGAAGATTCAATAAATTTCTGAAGAAAAACAAGAACAAAAGGTTCATCAAAGGAAGCAAAAACAGCAACAGCAACAACAACCTCAACAAAAATTTTGACAACAATTTACATGCTTTGAATGTGGCAAGCCAGGCCATATCAAATCTGAATGCTTAATCTACTTGAGGAAACAACAACAAGGAGAAGGCAAGATGAAAAAGGAAGGGAAATCTAAAAGAGCATACATAGCTTGGGAAGATAATGAGTCAACAACTTTAGATTCTTCTTCAGAAAATGAAGAAGCTAACATGTGTCTCACTTCCACCACCAATGAAGATGATGATGACTTGCTAAGTGATGAAGATGAGGTAAATTCTGAACATGATCAAGCTATTCATGCTTTTCAAGAAATGTATGAGGAAGCCCAAAAACTTGCAAAATCCAATAGTAAGCTTAAACAAAATCTTAGCTGGCATATTGAGAAAATTACTGCATTAAAAAATGAAATTTGCACCTTGAAAGAAGAAAATGAAAAACTTGTTTCAAGTTACAAAATGAATGGATGTGTGTGTTGTAACACCCCCGTAGGCCTCCGGTGTGTTATCATTATTAATATCAGATTAGCGTTTCATTAACATCAATATTATTCAGCGGAAGCATAAAAATCATTTTTCTTGATTCATTATGTATGGAATCCAATTTATCAGACACATATAGATAAGGCACATAAAATAAGCCCCTGCTGATCCAGTTTCTCATAAATAACCATAAACAGATAAGTAATCATAAACAAGATAATCAGGAGGAAAGTCATCTTATTACATATCATTATAGTCCTGTACATCCATATACAACAGAGTTTTCACCACACTGTGGAGATACAAAAGAATAACTGCCCTCATAGAGGGTACACCGAACTGTACAACCCATAACAGGGTACAAAACATAATCAAAATACAAAATGAGCCTTCAAGCTCCTTCTACTTCTCAGTCAAGCAGAAATGTCTCTATTCGGGCCTCTTGCCCTGAGACTGCTCTCTTCTGTCTGAAGAGTCACCTGAAAGCACAAATTCCCACACGAGGTGAGATACATATCTCAGTAAGCTCAGGGTCCTTGGGAAATCATTCCCACCCTGGCCCACAATTCACAACACAACATTAGATAAGCATACATATCAAATCAATTTCATATCCATGGTAGAGTTCCACTCAATGCCCACAAGTCTAGCAGAGTTCCACTCAATGCTTTTCAACATATGGCAGAGTTACACTCAATGCCCTCAACATATGGCAGAGTTACACTCGATGCCCTCAACAAATGGCAGAGTTACACTCAATGCCCTCAGCACATGGCAGAGTTACACTCAATGCCCTTCATAGATCATAGCATAGCCAAGTACAAATAATACAGAGTCATATTAGTATGCAACAACCAATGCACGCACTATGAATATGACCATCACTCCCCAGGAGTGTGGTGTGCAACCATATGGGAATAAATCCCCAGGGACTCAGAACTTACCTGGCAAGGTATCAGTCTGCAGTTCCTTCCCTGGTTTGTGGCTCCCGCCACCAACAGTCACAGTATCACGCCCTATTCAAGGGACATGCTAATATCAGAACCAAACCACAGATATTCAAGTACAGAACATATCATATACAGAATTCTCCTATCCTAGGGTTTGAACCATTCTCAGCCCACATTGGGCTTCTCACAGACCACACAAGGTCTCTCAAGGCTGAAGACCAAGAATCTGAGTCATTTCAGACTCCATGCACAGCCTATCCACAAGCTCAACTCAGCTTATTATCTATAGAATCACTGGAACGGTCTGAGTTCCACTCAAAGCACCGTTCAAGTAGCCTTTCAGGCTCAATACAGTCATAATCTAGGCTCCAGCATGTCAGAAAACTGACAACAAATGACCCTACCTCAGTCACACATGCATTCACAGAGCCAGTATCCAAAATTCACCAATTCAAAAACTGAAATCTAATCCTTCATCACTAAACCGTTCTAAGCAACATTCACTACAGAACCCTGGGCTAATTCTAGCCCCAGACCAAAATAATCCACAAAATCCAGAGAACCTCAACTATCAAAATCAACCGAAGAAACTT
Organism: Glycine tomentella; assembly: GCA_007407185.1. NCBI lineage: Eukaryota > Viridiplantae > Streptophyta > Magnoliopsida > Fabales > Fabaceae > Glycine > Glycine tomentella. Next base: position 153,200 of record PYAF01004747.1, on the reverse strand, counting down.
AAGTTTCTTACCTCAGAGACGACCCAAAAAGGCTGGAGGACAGCTTTCCCAAGCTCTGTAGTCCGTTCTGTGCCTTGGGTTCTTGCCTACACTCAAGTTTCTGAGGTTCTCTGATGGAATGGATTTTTCTCAAATCAAAGGAAGTGAGGAAGGATTTTCGCTTTTTGATCGGTTAAAACAGGTTTCTAGGTCACAGGAAGGTGTTTAGGCTGACATATGTGGTCCTAGGAAGCTTGGAACAGCTTTAATGGAGGTCTAGGACTTTGGGAGGAAGAAGAAGAAGTTTCTTCTCCTCCAAAATGCGATCTGCCCTTTATACTGGGCCTGCCCGAGGTCTGGCGCAACCCGCGCCAGCCCCGGCGCCACTCGCGCCACCATGGCGGTGCATGTGGCGTGACTCACGCCACTCCCGTGCCAATCGCGTGGAACTCCAGAGACCTTGGCGCCAACCGCGCCACTCCAGCGCTGATCGCGCCAAACTCCAGAGCTTGTGGCGCCACTCGCGTCACCTTGGTGCCAATCGCGCCAAGCTCCAAAGACTATGGCGCTACTCGCGCCGACCTGACGCTAATGGCGCCAACTTCCAGTGGACATGGCGCTGATCGCGCCATCCTGGCGTCATCCGCACCACACCTCTGCATTGGTTTTTCTGCAGCAAAACTGCAGAAACCAAGGTTTTCCGCGCAATTGCCTGCTCCATACACGTCAAGCCCTAGGGTTATTATATGTGTGCTTCCTCCTCTAGCAATGTTGATAAGTATAACTTGCTTCAAAAGGATTTTGATGAATATAAACAAAGTCAAGGTGAAAAATATATGTTAGCTTTATCTGAAAACAGTTATTTAATTGATCTCTTGAGAAAGTTTTACAAAGGAAAATGCAACTTGGCTGAAGTGTGCAAAGATATGCTGGAGATACTTCTGGTTTGGGGTATCAACATGGTTCAAAATCATTTGGCAAAACAGTTTTTGTACCTCCAAAACAGAAGAATCAAAAGTGGCAAAATAACTCAAGAGTCAATCAAAATTCTAGATTTGGAAAAACCTCAAAATCTATCACTTGCAACTATTGTATGAGAAAGGGGCACACATCATTTAAATGCTATGCTAGGAGATTCTATGTGCCTAATGGTGATTGCATTTGGATCCCCAGAAAAAAGAAAAACACTAACCCCTATGGACCCAATTATAATTGGGTAACTTCTCTAGAAATCTGATTTGAATTTTGCAGATGTGTCTAAGAGCTAGATCCTCATCTTGGTATCTTGACAGTGGATGCTCTAGACACATGACTGGAGACATGTCCCTACTTTCGAATTTAACTCTCAAGGAAGGAGGATATGTCACCTATGGAGATAATAATAAAGGGAAGATAATTGGAGAAGGTAATATTGGAGACATCTTCAAAGCAAAGATCAAAAATGTGTTGTATGTGGATGGTTTAAAGCACAATTTATTGAGCATAAGTCAGCTATGTGACAAAGGATTTAAAGTTAATTTCAACAAAGAAAGCTGCATAATTTCTGATAATAAAAGTGGTGAGGTTCTGCACATAGGTAAAAGGAAAGGTAATATATATGTTCTTTCAATTGATCATGCACTTTTCCATAAATCTTCTTGTCTAATAAGCAAGGTTGATGAATCTTGGCTATGGCATAGAAGAGCAAGTCACATAAACATGCATCACATGAACAAGCTCATTAGAAAAGACTTAGTAATTGGATTACCAAAACTCAAGTTTGAGAAGGACAAACTTTGTGATGCTTGTCAAAAGGGGAAACAAACAAAGAACTCTTTTCAAAGTAAAAACATTGTTTCCACCTCTAGACCACTTGAACTTCTTTACATTGATTTGTTTGGTCCTTCTAGAACAATGAGTTTAGGTGGAAATTATTATGGACTTGCGATTCTGGATGATTACTCTAGATACACTTGGACTCTATTTTTGAAATCCAAAAGTGATGCTTTCCTTGCATTTAGAAAAATGGCTAAGATTACTCAAAATGAGAAAAGTTGTAAAATTGTCTCAATAAGAAGTGATCATGGTGGTGAATTCCAAAATGAACATTTTGAAAAATTCTGTGAGGAAAATGGAATTAATCACAATTTTTCAGCTCCAAGAACACCCCAACAAAATGGTGTTGTGGAGAGGAAAAATAGGTCTCTTGAGGAAGGTGCTAGAACTCTTCTTAATGAGTCAAATTTACCTAAGTATTTTTGGGCTGATGTTGTAAACACTGTATGTTATACTTTGAATAGATTACTCATAAGGCCTATTTTAAAGAAAACTCCTTATGAGCTATACAAAGGAAGAAAGCCTAACATTTCTCATTTAAGAGTATTTGGCTGCAAGTGTTTTGTTTTGAACAATGGAAAAGAATCACTTGGAAAATTTGATGCTAAGGCATATGAAGCAATTTTCCTTGGATATTCATTACATAGCAAGGAATATAGAGTATTCAATAAAAGAACAATGTGCATTGAAGAATCTGTACATGTGATTTGTGATGAAACTAATCCCTCTAAGGAGGAAAAAGAAATTGATGGAGATGCAGGACAACTGGAAGTTTATTGACTTGGATGAATCCTCAACCAAAAATGAAGAACCAAGTGCTAAAGCAAAACCCACAACTCCTGAACAAGTGTCTAAAGATTGGAGAACAACAAGAGACTTATCACTTGATAACATTATAGGTGAAGTATCAAAGGGAGTATCTACTAGATCCTCACTAAAGAACCTATGTTGTGATATGGCTTTTGTTTCTCAAATTGAACCTAAGAACATTGATCAAGCCTTAAATGATGAACATTAGATGCATGCCATGCATGATGAGCTAAATCAGTTTAAGAGAAATGAAGTTTGGGAACTTGTTCCTAGACCATCTTCTCTTAAACCCATTGGCACAAAATGAGTTTTTAGAAATAAACTTGATGAAAGTGGAATCATAGTAAGAAATAAAGCTAGATTGGTTGCTAAAGGCTATAACCAAGAGGAAGGCATAGACTATGAAGAAACTTTTGCTCCAGTTGCAAGATTGGAAGCAATCAGGTTATTACTTGCATTTGCATGTCTCATGGATTTCAAACTTTTTCAAATAGATGTTAAAAGTGCCTTTTTAAATAGATACATTGATGAGGACATATATGTAGGACAACCTCCTGGTTTTACTGATTTCAAACATCCAAACTATGTTTATAAACTGAAAAAAAAAACACTTTATGGTTTGAAACAAGCCCCTAGACAATGGTATGAAAGGCTAAGCAAATTTCTGCTTGAACAATCTTTCACAATGCGCAATGTTGATAAAACCTTGTTTATCAAAAGGCATGGCAATGATTTCTTATTGGTTCAAATCTATGTAGATGATATAATTTTTGGGTCTACTAATCACTTGTTGTGTAAGGATTTCTCATCAGCTATGCAGAAAGAATTTGAAATGTCAATGATGGGTGAACTAACATTCTTCCTTGGACTTCAAGTAAAGCAGAAGAAGAATGGAACCTTTCTCAACCAATCCAAGTGTTGTCTTGAAATTATTAAGAAATTTGAGATGGAGAAAAGCAAGGATGCTTCAACTCCCATGGCTACATCAACATATCTAGATTCAGATGAAAGAGGAAAGAAAGTTGATGAGTCTAAGTACAGAGGAATGATTGGATCCTTACTCTACTTAACAGCTAGTAGACCTGATATAATGCTCAGTGTTTGCTTATGTGCAAGATATCAAGCAAACTCCAAAGAGTCTCATCTTACTGCTGTAAAAAGGATCATCAAGTATCTCAAAGCTACACTAAAGTTGGTCTGTGGTATCCAAAAGGTGCTTCTATAAATGTTATTGGTTATTCTGATTCTGATTTTGCAGGGTGCAAATTGGATAGAAAAAGCACAAGTGACACTTGTCATCTTCTAGGAAGTTCATTAATCTCATGGCACTGCAAGAAACAATCTTGTGTTGCATTATCTACTGCTGAAGCTGAATACATCTCAGCTGGAAGTTGTTGTGCACAAAGCTTGTGGCTAAAACAACAAATGCAAGACTATGGAATAGAACTGAATGAAATTCCTCTGCTATGTGACAATACAAGTGCAATAAACATCTCAAAGAATCCAATAATGCACTCAAGGACAAAGCATATTGAGATCAGACATCATTTCATCAGGGATCATGTTCAAAAAGGTAACATAAAGGTAGAATTCATTGACACTAATAATCAACTTGTTGATATATTCACAAAGCCATTATCAAGGGATAGATTTTATACACTAAGAAACATGCTAGGTATTCTAGATGAAAGCAACATAAACTAGCTTGTTCTATATGAGTTTTGTGTGATGAATCAAAGCCAAAAATGTCACAAATTCGTATGATTGCTTAAGACCCTGCATAAAAGCTGCTAAATGCTCTATATCTGATAAAATGTCTGTAATAATCGATTACAACACAGGTTAATCGATTAAAAACATTAAAAACCACATTCAGTATGAAATTTGTACACATGTAATCGATTACACATGTATGGTAATCGATTATTCTTCACATTACCATATTTCAAATGCTTCGGGAATAATCGATTACACATCGGGATAATCGATTACATGGATTAAAATTTTCTAAATAACTGCATGTTTCACTAGCATAATCGATTTTTAAAGCCTTGTAATCGATTACCTTCATTGTTAGAAGTAATTGTTCTTCTGAAATAATCGATTACCTGACGGGATAATCGATTACCTTATGTTTATTTTGTTCCTGCTGTGTATGAAATAATCGATTACACTATGATTTAATCGATTATTTACGCCGTTGTTTGAATTCTGACAGTTTTTGTGATCTGGTAACTGCCCAATCCAATCAAATCTCATAACTAATCATCATTAACTATCTATAACAACTATTTTTTTTAATATATTGAACGTTGGTGCTAAAATTCTTCTATAAATACATGCACTATTTGTCTTTTTGTTCAAAATTTGTCTATCTTCTCTTGAACTGTCTTCCTTGTTTTTTGTCTCTGCAGTCCTTAGTAGCATTCCCAATATGTCTACCCCAAAACGAATTAGAACTGGTAAAAGGAAAGTAGGAGAGTCCTCATCCAATCCTCAGCCTTAACAACCCCCAAATAGGTTGGACATTTGGTTCAACAAAGAGGCTGATAGGGTAAACTATCTTCAGTTCTTTGCAACTAAGCTTATCTGTTCACCAAAATACCTGAGTCTAGATTGGTTCACACAGGAAGGTTTTCTGTTTCCTGCCTATCTAGAAAACGAAGGCCTTAGGGTTTTTGTGGAGATGAAAGGGACTTACTACCCTGAGTTGGTTAAGGTCTTTTATACCTGTATCAAAGGGTCTATGAGTGGGGAGATAAAGTTTGTGGTTAAAGGGGTTGAGATGATCATAACCCCTGAAATTTGGGAAGCCATTACTGGGTTAATATGTGAGGGGGAGAGGAAGTTTGAAGAAAATCCAGAGGGCTATAGTAAAATAGATACCTACAGAGGTATGCTTACTAACCCTGATATGCAAATCCGACATAGGTTGGGCACTGGTCCTATGACTCCTGAGGACAGGCTGCTTCACTATATCATTACCTATGTCCTTACCCCTAGAGGAACCAACCATGCCCAAGCCACTGATGAAGACCTTCAGCTTGTGTATGGTCTGAAGCATAATATACCCATGAATTGGGTCATTATTTTTCAAGAAATTGTGCTTAAATCCAAAAGACTTGTAAACTACCATTTCCCTTACCCAATACTTGTATCAAGGTTCATTGATTATTTTAATATTGATGTGACAAATGAGGTAGTTGTCAATATAAACTCATCAAACAGCTTTATTCAACAAAAGCATTTAACCAAGCTAGGTTTGGTTAAAACACCTGATGGTTGGGTGATGGCAGGGTAACAACAACAAGTGCCCTTACAAATGCCACAACCTAATCCTGCTGAAGCTGGTGTTCAAGAGGACACTTCTGAAGATTCCATGGATCCTACTCAGCCTCTCTACACTCCTTTTGAATCCCTCATGCTGAGCAAGATGGATGGGCAACTTTCAATGCATCATGAGTTCAAGGCTGAAACATAAGGAGCCTTTAGAGAGATGAATGATAGACTATATGCAATTAAAGTCCAACTAAGGATGGATGATTCAGAAGACTTTTGAGTCTTTGTTTTTATTTGTTTTGTTTGTTTTTCTGTTTGTTTTTTCTCTCTAGTTTGTATTTGTTCCTCCACATTAATGCAATATTATCATTCAGTCTACATTAATCCGCTGTGCCTTGTTTTTGACTTTTCACAAGCCAAATAGGGGGAGTATTGATCAAAATTGATTAAGTATAAGTGGCTGGAAAAGCACTCTGCTATGTACTCTGTTTGCCCCTGTTTTTTGGTTAAGTTTGTGCAAAATATTTGAAACGAATGATTGCTGGAATTTAGGGGGAGTAAATGCATAAAACAGAAACTAATAAGTTTGTATTATGTCTAATTAAATGTTTCATGAATTACAAATACGTTAACACTTCTATCTTGGCAAAAGCATTTGAAAGTTTACAGGTTTTTAAGGCTTGAGGTTCATCTACTAAATTCTCAATAAATCTTCAAGTCCCTATGCTTAATCAACTTAAAGATTTGGTATGTTTAAAGTCAAAAAGGGGGAGATTGTTGATTCAAGAGGAGTCATGAAGTGTTGAACAAGGAATCAAGCTCTGGTGTTTTGTACTTTCAACATGCAACATTCAAATATGCCATGGGCTTGAAGATCAAATTTAATTCATGTACAAGGGAAGAAATGATATTGATAATCCAATGTGCATATCATGCATATCATTCATTTAGGATTGTTAGATTGAAACCTAGTAAAGAAGCATTTAATAAATGAAGGCAAACAAAATTCAAGTTTTGGCAAAAATGAAGTTTTTCTGTTTTAATCGATTACTGGTATGTCTAAATCGATTATTTTGCTCTTTGTGCATTCTGGAAAACAAATCAAGAACAATGTAATCGATTACATGTCGATTTAATCGATTACCTAGGCCAAACTTGAATAACAGACCTCCTGACATAATCGATTACAGGATTTCGTAATCGATTACACATTATGCCTATGGATTACATATTTTGCTGATTTGATCGATTACCTATTGATTTAATCGATTACATAGTGCAGTTTAGAAAACTGATCTTCCTGTCATAATCGATTACCACAAATCGTAATCGATTACTCTGTGTTTTGGAAAATCATATGTTCCTGTCATAGTCGATTACCACAAATCGTAATCGATTACTCTGTGTTTTGGAAAATCATATGTTCCTATTTTAATTGATTACGTGGATGGGATAATCGATTATATTGTTCATTGTTCAAACCCAGGAAGAATCAGGATCATTTTAATCGATTACTTTCTTGATATAATCGATTACATATGATAAATAATCGATTACAAGAACGGTTTAATCGATTATTATTAGTTAGAAAGCTTTATATATAAAGAACCCATTGCTCTGTTTTTCAAAGAAGTTGAACATTTTCGAATCAGAGCAATCAAAAATCGTCTTGAGCTTTCTTTTGCGAATTTTCTAAGATCAAAAACAACTTAGCTTCACCAAATTACAAATGGGATTTTGATTTGATAAGTGAAGCATCATTGAATTTCAAGGAATAAGGAAAGGGATGCATTGAGTTTGTCATTCCTTGTTTCAACCTGGTGAATCATTCATATGCATCTTGTTCATTGGATTATCAGGTGATTTCGTTCCTTATTCTTGTAGGGTTAAATCTTTAATTTGTTTTTTGCAAAGATTAGCTTTTGTAAATGGGTTTCTTTCAAGATAACTAGAGATAGGTTTTCTCTAGAGGTTGCTGAGTAGTGTTCTCAGTTGGGGATTGGTCTCTAAGGTTCCAATAGTATTTTGGATCTCTGAACTTTATCTAGGATTGATAAAGAGAGACTTATAATATCTTGTAAGAATATTATTTGCAATAGTGGAACTCCATTCTAGAGTTGAGTGGAAGAACTGGATGTAGCTTCATAGTGTTTGAAGTGAACCAGTATAAAATTGGCTGATCTTTATTCGTTTCTGTCTACCTCATAATTGCTTTGGTTTGTGAATCAAATTACTTGCACAGAAAGATTTCTTTTGTCTATTGAATATCTTGATAGAGGAATTTGATTGAATAAAAGATTCTTGGTTTCAAAACATTTTTAAAGTGACAAAGATCCTGTGGAAACTCTGATTGTGATTTTTAAATACCAAGGTTCAACCAATTCACCCCCCTCTTGGTTGTTTTGAAGTATTACTATCGTTTTTAGGACCAACACACTTGAGGTTATTCTAACTTGTAATTCAAAACCAATACATTTAATTTTCTTCTAACTTGTAATGAAAAAAATTTCTTTTAAAAAATGGTCTTACCAGATCAAAGGACAACAACCAATTAAGCGCATATCTCACATTGTCAAGTGGCAACTGTTGAATATAGGGGGAGTTGCAAGAAGAATCAAAGCAAGAATAAAGAAGAAGTTTGATGTTTGATTGAAGATATTTTTGCCTCATGGTTAAGTTTTTGAAAAAATGAAAAATTACTGTTTTAATCGATTACACAATGATTTAATCGATTAAATGCTTTTGTTCTAAATCTGGAAAAGCCGTGAAGAACGTTTTAATCGATTACAAGCTTATTTTAATCGATTACATAGTGGATTCTGAAAATCATATATCACTGCTTTAATTGATTACCATAAATCGTAATCGATTACACAGGCTAAATTGAAAACTGTGATTTACTACTTTAATCGATTACCATGAATCGTAATCAATTACACAGACCAATTTGAAAATTGTGTTTTACTGTTTTAATCGATTACATTGTGTAATAATCGATTATTCTGTTCATAAACTTTTTTTCAGAAAACTGAGGAACAATTTAACCGATTATTTATTAATTTTAATCGATTACACATGGCAAAATAATCAATTACACCAGTGGATTAATCGATTATTATCAGTTAAATCAGTTTTATATAAAGCTTTGTCTGTTTTCTATATATACATATTGAACGAATTATTCAAAATATATGAGTGACTTACCCAAAAGACACTAAGCTTTCTAAGAGTTCAAGAGACTGATTTCTAAGTGACAAACACATCTTGTGAAGATCAAGATTTCTGAGTTTTTTTGTGAAGATGTGTTAAAGAAAAGAAGTTTTCAATATATTGATTGTGAGCATTAGATTTCATACAACCTAGAATGTGTGGTGATCTCAATTCATTTTCATTCATTCATACATGAAGGATCACAGGTTGTGTTTATCTTGAATCTTTCTTTTTAAGATTTTGTGATATTTGTATTCATTTGTGATAAATTAATTTGATTTTGTCAAGCTTTCTAGAGTAGGGTTTTCTAGGTGAAAGATCTGAGTAGGGTTATCAGAGTTTTAGTGATTTGTTTTCTAATAGGGTTTTAGAATTCAGATTCTTTATCTAGGGTTGATAAAGATAATTACTTGTAAAGAATATTTTGATTTAGTGAAAACTCTGACCTAGTGTTGGTTGGAAGACACTGGATGTAGCCTCCAAGTTTGTGAGGTGAATCAATAAAATTGTTGAGTCTCTTATTCTAATTCTGTATATCTCTCATTGCTTGGTTTAGGTAATCAATATATAATCAACAAAACAAAGTTTCTGGCATTACTTGCATAACAAGGTTGATCTTGGTTGAAAGAAAAGTTCTGGTTTGAAAAAGGTTTTAAGTGATACGATCCAGATTTCAAATTCCGCAAATTGTTTCAAGAAAATTTTTAAATACCTGTTTTAAACCAATTCACCCCCCTCTTGATTTATTTGAAGAGTGTTCATTGTGTTTTCATCAACTTCTCTCTCAAACAGAATTGGGTCTAACACATAAGGATTTTCAAAATTCACTAAAAATTCCAACACAAAGAAAAAGAATAGAATAAAATATATCACATCCACATTCAAAATCACACTTCAAAAATCAATGTCGGTCTGATAACCTAAAATGTTGCTTCAACTTCTACAAGCATTTTGAATGGTATTGGGGAGTTTGGTAATACGGAAACGAGTAAAGGATGCGTTTTTGGTAAAAACACCAAATTTATGACAATTTTCACAGCATGAAAAAAGAACCCGAGAAAATGATATATAGAGAGAAACAAAAACCATGAATATCTTATGATACTATTATGTTCCAACAATGAATTTGACAAATTTAAATGGATAACCTGTTGGTCCAAACCGAACAAAACCGTTCATGAATGGGTTGATTTTAAAAAAAACTTTTTTTTGAAAATCGAACCAAATAAAATCGATCAAATTTTATTAGGTTGGATCATAAATTTGACAAAAATTGGCCCAAATCTACCCATAAATACCCCTAAGTGTTCCATTTTAAGAATAACTAGATATTAACACACACTTTGTGTGGATTTATAAATAAATTTATATGATGTAATTTGAAGATATTATAAATGCTTAAAAAATGTTGTATTAAATATTAAATAATTTTTTTTGAATGTATAGGTAAAAACATACATTTTTCAAAATTATATTAATTATACCAAGTGTTTTATAATCAATATTTATATTAGAAATATCAGAAAAGTAAATAATACATTAAATTGTAAAAAAATATTTATAAAATACTTATTAAAATTTATGTAAAAAACATATTTTTTTGTCAAAATTATACTATCTATACAAATTATTTGTAAATTAATATTTTTCAAATTTTATTTTAAAAATTAATATTAATATTTCAGAATAGATTGATCCATTAAAAAAAATTCTAATTAGTACTTAATG